>APFE030267594.1:143015-205199 GCA_000404065.3 Pinus taeda | reverse complement strand
AGTACATGTAAATTATACAATCAGCTACAATAACCAGATCAACAATAACAGAACTGAACCCAGAACACCTTATCAACAAGAAAAATTCAACCAACAGAAGATCTTAAAACAGATACGCAGTTTTCTTTTTACTGGCCTGCGTCGCTACGCACTTCACCCTTTGCTTCTCTGCGTATACCCGCAGAGTTACTTCTGTTGTACTGTGTGGCCACGCACTGCTCCTTTCACTGATCTGCGTCCAGTACGCACCAAAATGTACTATCACGTCGCGTACTGCACAGTAGGCACGCACCCAGAAGAACTGTTGCGCCGCGTACTATCACAGTAGGTACGCACTCAGAAAGACTGTTGCGCCGCGTACTCAAACAGTAAGCACGCATCTGAAACACTGTCGCGCTACGTACCCACGCAATTCACCTTTGTCGCCTCTGCGTACCCATGCGCTGCCCCTTCGTCTCTTCTGCGTACCCATGCACAGACCCTTTGTTTCCTCTACGTACCCACGCACTGTCACTGATGATCACTTGCATACCTCTGATTAGGGCCAAAATACAGTCAGATACTCAGATCTGATCTTGCGCTCGAGAGATCACCCTTCACAGATTCGCTTCCAACTTCTCTTCTAAAGATCAAGCTTTTAAACTGAGAACCCAATATCAGATCTTAAGATATTCAATACTCAAAAGATACACAAGCCAAATGATCTCCTTAGATTTATATAGGCATGATCTTCCTCAAATCATGGACTAATACCACGGGCCAAAACCATGATAATATAATACCGTCGGCTAAATACCATAGGAAACCCCACGTTGCGCGTTTTTACTGTCTTGAAGTGTGTGCACTGGGGTACGCACCCCATGAATGGGTAACCCGCGTATTTGGACGCGGTCCCTGCACGGTATACCTGCAGGTATGCACCTCCTGAACTGTTCTCCTGCGTACTTCTTTATTTTCATCAAAATGAGAGCCATGCCATGGGTGTTGCCATCAAGTACAACATCTGAAACATATAATCATACCAGAACCATAATGCCAACAAAAATCTGATGTAGTTGTTGATCTTGATGCCTCCTTACGCTTTCCTGCTTTTCCTTTGACTTCTTGCTCCAAGAATCCAAGTATGCCACACCCTCCAAGAGTGCTCCAAGAAAACTGTAAGTGTCCAAGAGTATGAGAGAGACAATAATGAGAGAGAGCTCCAACACTGGACTGACAAAAGGTTACAAACTGATCCTCAAAAGCCTTTTTATGGATGAGGCCTCTATTTTCTTTGTTTTCCATTATTTTCCTCCTCACATTCAACCTGTGACCTTTCACCTCTCTTTTCTCCTAGTTTCCATTATTTTCATAAATAAATGTGCCAAAATTGCCATTTTGCTTTTCTAAAGCCTTAGCCATTGCCTTTTCCAATTTCCCTAGCCATCAACAACCAAATGAACACCCCCTAGGATGTCTTTCCCAACATTAAGCTTGGGATAAGTCTCCCATCATCCATGGTTATTGTTTTTAGTTTTTTTTTTTACATGGAATTTTCACCAGGGCTGTTATAGAGTCATCTTTGAGGACTAAAGGTATTGCTTTAACCACCTTTATTGTTTCTTCAAGGACGATTCCTTTATATGGAGGAAAAGTAGAGGTGAATTCTATCTTACTACCATTACAAGTTGTCTAATGGTGTTTAGAACAAGATTATGCTGATAACATCTGTAAATCCATGTTTTCTTCTTGCTTCTTCCATTCATAAAAAGAAATCCATGAATCTTTTTAATCCATATATTCCTTCCATCTTAATGAAAGATTTGTGTTTTTTGCTAAGGATATAGTCAAATTGAATTCCTCGACATCTGGATGAATAAATAAATCCCAATTTATCATTATTTTCATCTAGTCTAAATTTACTTTATACTTAGGACAACCTTCCATGAGAGAGAAGAACTTAAACATCTCAGGCTTAGATTCCCTTTTGCAGTCACTTGGGACAAGGTTTTGAAATTGGCTTAATGGGATGAGATGGTCCATTTGTTCAAAATACCCTAATCCATATCTAGCCATACCTAACAGTCTCATTTTCCTAAACATTTATGTTAGCCTTAGATATTCATTTTCAAGGGATGGAAGTTCATGTAACATCATGATAACATCATCTGGAAATGAGATGTCACTGCATTTTGGATTTAGACAAGAATTGTTTAACAAAGAGAATGAAGCTTCACCTGTCCTGGGATTATGATTTCTATGGGAGTTAATATGTACAAGAGATTGTATATTTACTAATGTCTAACATGCAAGACACTTGATTACTAAATCTAAAAATTTTAAATTTATGCAAGATCAAATAGCTTAATGTGGGAATAGTCTGTACATGAAGATAGATGATGTGACGTAGATGCTTCAGAAGGAATATGATGGGAATCATTATATTCTTTGAATTCTATTTCAATTTTTTTAGTTGGGATGATGGATCTCCTTGGAAATGATAGAATGGAAGAGAAGGGATTCTCTTGGATTCTCTTGGAAGAGGAGGGATTCTCTTGGATTTGGACAAGAATTGTTTAACAAAGAGAATGAAGCTTCACCTGTCCTGGGATTATGATTTCTATGGGAGTTAATATGTCCAAGAGATTGTATATTTACTAATGTCTAACATGCAAGACACTTGATTACTAAATCTGAAATTTTTAAATTTGTGCAAGATCAAATAGCTTAATGTGGGAATAGTCTGTACATGCAGATAGATGATGTGACGCAGATGCTTCTGAAGGAATATGATGGGAAGCATTATATTCTTTGAATTCTACTTCAATTTTTTTAGTTGGGATGGTGGATCTCCTTGGAAATGATAGAATGGAAGAGGAAGGATTCTCTTGGATTTATGTAGAGGTGATATTCTGTATTTTTAAAGATCTGTTCATGTCCGCTACCCAACTTTCTAGAAAACTTAATTGTTCCCATTTTATGGCATGGTGTTCAATCTTCTGATTTTGAGCATCTGTAATGACTACAACACTTGATTTTGAATCTTGACTGGTTTCATGAAGTAAAATTATAAGTGCGGACACAAACAAATTCCTCTAGCCCGATAATGGGTCTAGCCACAACTGATACATTCTATGGAAGATTTCCTTAGGTTAGAACCAATTAAGAGGGCCTACCTCTTAGTACGCTTATACTGTTTGACGATATCCTTGCTTGCTCGCTCTAGCTATCTCTCGCTTCCTTCTTCAAACACCTGAAACAAATAAACAACAACAAACAACAACTGTAATAATAGACAAATTGTAATTAAACCTACTTAACAAGTCAATAAACATTAAGCCATGAAAATTTAAGGTGAAAAATCATGTAGGAAATCAATTGATAGTTTCATATATATATTGAATCAAGATGAGATTACAACCATTGTCTTGACATTGCCATTCTCCTCTAACAAGACCAGGTTCCTACAAACTTCTGCTAGCATTCCATGATGGCCTCAACAACAATAGTTTTAAGGCTCTTCCCTTTAGGCTTCACTCCAAACCAAATCACACTTCTCCCTCACACGACTAGAGAGCTAAAACTATGAATAGCTTGTTGTTTATTCCAAACTTAATTAGCACTAGCACACCAACATTAACACTACCTTGTGCTTGGGAAAAAGGGAGGTTTATATAAGATGAATGGATGGGAGATGGATCCTCTTCTCATGGGAAAAGGTCTTATCCCTTGACGTAGTTCCATCACTATAAGGGAAAGGATCCCAAACTGACATCCTTGACCCCATCCAACCAAACCATTTACCAGACTTCCACTACGAAGCTTCTAGAGCTGGAAGCTTCAACTCTTAATTTAAAAAAAATTCCATAAGAGGATTGGCGCGACTAGAACAAAGCTCAGTCACTCTGATCGGTGCTAGGGATAGTGGTAATCCCTGCATATCAGCACGAGGAAGACAAGGGCCATTAGCGTCGGTCTTGTAAACTGGGCAAAATAGAAGTTTCGGGGGAAATGGTACAAAGGGGAATTGATCTGCTCATGAAGAGGGACACAATGGTGGTTTCTTCATAAAGGGAAAGCATGTAAGTTTCACTGTAGAGGTCCTCCGGGATCAAGGAAAGAGGAGTACAGGGATAGTGACAAAATTTTGTGTAACAGATGCCCCCTAAAGCGTGAAGGCCAAGCTAGAGTGAGGGATGAAATGCTTTATAAATCAGTGTAGGGATCCGTATTCTGCCATCGGAAAACCTGCAAGCAAGTACAGATACATATACATAACTGAGAACTCTATCAAATGATACATGAATCATCGCATGGACACAACCATCCAAAGAATGATCATGTAAATGGATCCAGGTATGGGTGCAACCATCCGTCAAAGAGGATCATAATGAAACCAAGGCATGGTCGCAACCATCTAATAATGACAAGGATCACATATGATAACTCATGGTATGGTCGAAACAATCCATCTAAAAGAGACATGCATATCAACATAACCATGTCACATCACTTCGCAACCTGGACTTGTGTGAGTTGAGTCAAGGGTCTTGCGCTCCAACATGACCCGATCAAAGTAAAAATTCTAATACGTGAATAGATGTGTTGATGTCGAACATGCTAGAAAGTCGCTTGATTACCAGTTAATGATGTAAATTGTTAATAAGCGTAAGAGAAACCACCAATAATGACAATGGTCCTTAAGGTACTATCAGCACAATCCATGGAATGCAAATAGAGGAACTGAAGTCGAACACCCGTGAAATCGCTCGATCGAAAGCCAATGATGTGAACTTGTCGTTGAGTGCGAAGAACTTGCCATTAGGGCATGCAAGCTCTAAGGTACTGGAAGGGAGTCTCTCGGTCAACTTCCTAGATAATGAGTTCAAGTCGATAGAAAGTGACCATGTCGAAGGAGGGCCACACTGTTTCCCACATCATCGAAACGAGACAAAAGGCTACAAAATTATTTTAGATGATATATAGAATCAAAGGTAAATGAAACTACAGAAGGACAACTATTGAACATATCGGCGACATGACTCGAAGTTTGGCAGTTATTGGATCCATAGGATTGGTGGTCATGACGACATGGCAAAGATCAAATGGAAGGCAAAAATGAATGACCCAAACCAGGAAGTTCAACGATACAAAGGAGGATATCCCAACCCAACACGAAGAAAAAAGTGTCATGTTCAAGAGTGAGTTGCCGACACAACTGATTGGATTTCCAAAATTAACCCCACCATTTTTAGGAGGTACCCCAATTATTTTTAATCACAAGCTTGAAGGGGATAGAATATGCTTGCACTGTAAGTTCATCCTTCAGATGAATCCGACCTAGTAAGTTTAACGAGCCCTAGGAAGGAGATGCTCATGTTCGTCATGGTGATGAATCCGATGTCATTTAACATTTTAACGAGTCCGACAAAGGTGTAACTCGGTATCTTTTTCATATTTATAGAGTTTGAAAAAGACACGGAAAAGAAAACTCCACATGGTCCCTTTTCGTACATTTGTGTCTCTCGAGCCCGAAAAGGTAGAAAACAGTACTTGAGAGAACTGCTTGACAATTTTAGTCTAAGAGTACCTTTTTGGTAAATAGTGCCTTTTTGGTAAATAGTGCCTCCCAGTCCGAAAAAGGGGCAAACTTATATTGGGCGCACAATGTTTCACATACATTAACGAGTTTGAAACAACAAGGGCTCAACCATCTTTTCACTTTTAAAGGGTTGAAAAGGAGTTTGAAAGCGAACCCCCCATTTTATTCTCTTTAATGAGTCAAAAGGGAAAAATACTTGGAAATATTTCATATGATCTTAACGAGTCGAGAAAAGAGTTGAAACGTTACTCATCATCATTGCCTAACATCCATCACCTGCCATTGCGCAAAAAGGAAAAGTGTATTATCCAGTTCTTGAGGCAAAATAGGTTAAAATATTTACAAAAACTTGATATTTTCATGAAAAAATGAATAAAAAGGAGAAAAGTAAATATATTTTTACCATTTACCATTTTACCTTGCTATGAAGACTTTCTACTCACTTTTGTTGTAATTGTTCCAGAGTAGATTGCGGGAGATCCGGGAGGTCATTTGTCGAGCCGCTTGTTACAGGTAAAAGCCAAGGCCCTGAGCTCCATTTTCATGTCTTTTATTCCTATTTTTAACCATTTTTTTTTAGGGGGGTTTACAAAAAAGTTTTTCGCCCTCAGTCAGCGCGACTTCCAGGCACATAATTGTGGCAGTCGAGGATGATTAATAAGGCATGTCATGTTGTCGACGCAACTGTTTTTAAAACAGGTGCGTCGACGCCGTGAATAGGGAAAACCCCTATTTCCTCACAAAATCACTGTTAAAACTTGAATTCTATGGGCTAAGAATAATTGTTGACTCAAATTAATGGCTTTCGTAGGAAAGAATCGCTGAAAATGGTGGACTGGAAAGAACAGGAACATGAGGATGTGGACACCCAGGCATTGAATGATCCAAATTGCCTGGAAGCTTTGAGGACTTGTGGGCTCCTCAAATTCTTTCTCACGCCAGGGATGTAGGCTTAACCCGAGTTGCTTCGGTCCTTGATTAGTCTTTGCGACATAAATCGGGAAATATTTGTCATTGATGACCAGGGGTTGGAGTTGGAAAATTCATATACATATTTCATCACTAGACTGTCCCGAAGAGGGGAACCAGTCAACTTGTACAGGTCACAACCGATTCGAGAAAGCATATCCTCGTTGCTTGCTGAACACTACACTGAGGCCCTGAAATGTAAGAGTGGGAAGATTGAGATTTTCACTATTCAGGATTTGACAATGCGAGTGCTTCTGTTGATCATCAACAGAGTGGCAGGGTCCTAGATAAAACATGAGACCAACAAGTCAAATTTCCTTTATGCTATCAACTTTATAACACCTATGATCTTCAACTGGGCAGAGGCCATGAAGATCAACATAAAGCGCCAGCTAACAAAAGCTAAGGCAGGGAATTTGAAGCAATTTTGCTTCGGATCTATGCTCATGAACTTTTTCTTGGAACAGGTGCCACTATTGCAGTATCAGCTGACTGAGGTGGATCCTCCCATGCCACGCAATCCGCAGATGGTCCGCTAGAGTCGTTTGATGCCCATGATCACTGGGGGTTAGCACATGTCATATAGACTTGCATTGTTTTCATGGCTCCAATGACAGAAGATCATCGTGGAGGACCAGCCATATAGTGGCACTAAATTCCATGGAGATTCGGACATGCCCTTACCAGATGGAGAGGATTTTGACGATGAAGGTAAAAAAATCATTTATTTATTTGTTTTTAGATTTTTTATTGTTTTTGGTATATATGTGGTTATAACATTTCTCTTGTTAATGCAAACATTGGACCAGAGTGGCTTGCTAGGATGTCCCCTATAGCCAGGCGCATCCCCCATATGAATGATGTTGTCACTCCTTATCAAGAGGGGAGTGACAATGAGGAGGAGATCAGGAGGATTCTTGAGGGGTTGACTCGTGGTATCCCAGAGTATGCTCGGGTAGGAGACATTCCTCATTAGTACTAGAGACACACGGTGGGAGTCTTGGAACGGATCCGCTGACTGTTGACTCATGTTGCATGAGCTATATCATGCTACCATGATCACCATGCTTATTAGTTCCTAGGTCTAACAGTTACATTTTTTTAGGCCTGCGAGCCATGGATATATGAGGCCCTACCAGCCACCAATGTTATTTTGGACACATATATAATTTTTTGGGGTTCTGATGTATCAAACATTATCACCATATATATATGTGTGTGTGTGTGTGTTGTATTTTCTTTCTTACTATGGAACAAATGGTTTGTTTTATATTTTCACATGTTTCGTAAATGTCTATCCAATACATAATTAGCTAATGCACCTGTCAATGTATTCATGAGCCTAGGAATATGATGATATGTAATGTAATCAAAATTTCTTTCCAATAGACGAATATGGAGATACATTATCAATATTTGAGGGTTTCTAAAAGAATATTGCCCATTGAGTTGAAGGACAACAAGTTGTGAATCCAGGTTGACAACCAACTCTCTAATGTCAAGAGCAATGGTTTTTGACAACAGTTCGATGACTGCGCTATATTCAGCAATGTTGTTAATTGTACGACCTAAACAGGTACCTTGAAAGTCAATCAACTCACTGTTAGGGTCATAAATAGCCCATGCCACGAATGATAGGTTCTGGGTACTACGACAAGCAACATCAGCAAAACCAATGTGAGGAGTCACATACATCTCCAAAGCAAGAAAAACATAGTAAACAGGAAAGCTGTTTGAAACCAACACACCAAACCATATGGCACAAAAATGAATGACACACTAATATACATAAGTAACCATGCAATATGACCTAAGCATAGTATTTCTTGAGGTAAAGCATGTTTTGGGGCTTATCTATAGGATTTCCTTCATAAGCAATAAGCTCATAGGCCCCTTTCTGCCAAACATGTTTCACAATGTAGGGCCCATGCCACATGGGTTCGAACTTGCCTGCCCCCAGCTTATCATTAGCTTGGTCGTATAGTAAGACCATATCACCCTCAGAGAATGCATGAGGGGAGACCGACTGATCGAAATGGCACTTGACTCGTTTCTTTTGTGCTTCGATGACCAAGGCAGTGAGATGACGAGCCTCATCCAGTCGTTCTAAGTATAAGAGGCGTTCCCCCTGAGGTAATGTTTCAGGGAGGAGTTCAACAACAAACTTGAGTGAAGGAATCTCGCATTCGATAGGCAATGTTGCTTCCAGACCATAGACTAGATGGAATGGTGTGAAACCAGTTGCGTCTTTGGTCGAGGTTCGGTAAGCCCACAGAGCTGAGAAGAGCATGAGATGCCAATTTGACTTGTGCATCCCAATAGTACGTTGAAGCATTGTAACCAAAACCGAGTTCATGGCTTCAACTTGGCCATTGGCTTGAGGGTAATATGGGATCAAGCTATCATGGTGCATGCCCAATGTGGATGTTAGGTCAGCCATCGTGTAATCTCTGAAATGGGAGCCACGGTCTGTGACAATGGCCTGAGGTACGCCGAACCTAGAAATAACATGGTTGAAAAGGTATTGAGTCATCGTCTTACCGTCTGCAGAGTATGTAGGCATCGCTTTGACCCATTTGGTGAAATAATCCACAGCAACAATAATATAGCCATGCACCCCCAACTGAACTGTTTTAGAGAATTTGGTATCTACGGATAAATACTAATTCCCTAGATAAGTAGTTGTATCTAGAACAACAGTTTAAAGTGTTTTAGACTTTTCCTATAAGCAATAGATAAAATGAGAATATAAGAAGACCTACTTGTAATTTCGCTTTCCTCTCGTCTCCCTTGTATTGATCATGTCGCTCCTTCTCGTACTTAATACGCTTGAGAAGTACCCTGTAAACACAATAGAAAACAAAGAACCGATCAAAGCATATGATCTATTGAATATAAGTGAAAGGCATCAGATACAATTCACACATATAAGCATTATGAAACAATACAAACATATGGGAAAAAGTTTCAAACATTTTATTAGATAGAAGAAGGAATTACAACCATTGGTGTTTGATTCAAAGCCATTCCTCCAGCTTGGATCCCATGCACATCACATCAAAAGCATGACAAACTTGTAGCATTACAATACTTGCTTCAAAGCCAAATCTCATAGCAGCATTATCTCCTTACAATTCACATAATCCAGCCCCTGATCACTTAGATGAGTGGTCAATTTATAGGAAGATGAAGGAGGTTTTGTCATAAATGGTGGCATTGAATGGCCTTCCTTACTTAGAATTAGTTCCATGGAGGAAGGGATGGGAGGATAGGATGCATCTTAACTCATTCCTCATCCATTTTTGAGCTCATAAGAGTTGATAAGTGAGGGAACCTTCTAGATGACTCCAAAAGATAAGAATATTCCCCAAACCCTATGTGAATTTCGCTCAATCTCACCCAGCACAAGTGAAAGGAAGCATAAGTTCTCTGTAGAACACCCTAGCAGTGGACTCAACTGCTCTGCAATGACCTTCATAAGGGGTCACCTGCGCTGGTCCCTCAGGAGACTATTTCTGCATGTCTTCAAGTCATGAAACTGTTTGGGAAGGAGGAATTCAAAGGGGTAACTTGTTTAGGGCATGAAGCAACTGAAATTAGGGTTTGATGAGCCCTAAAACATTGATCTGGATGTTGGGATTTGATGTGCCCAAATGGATCTGTAACAGTTGCCCCAAAAGCATGAAGTCGGAAAATTGCCAATGTCAAATGAAATGCTTTACAATGTGATGAGGAGGTATCAAAGTGGAAGGTGACCTGCATCAATTACAATACATATATCATGATATTTGATTTTACATGAATTGCTGAGGGAAGGAATACCCATTCTCAACTTGTAAACTTTCATTACATGTACATAAACACGCATCTACAAATATAGACCCATGATCGGAATGACCATCAATGTAAAGCCATTGTACATATGATTTAGTACTCCTGAAATCGCAGCCCAGATGGATGAAACTAGATCCAGGGTCTTGTATCTCATTCAATTTTTCGCTCAAGTATGAGTCTAACCATGTGAATATGTGATCTAAAGTCGAACATGGGAAGAAACCATCTGATTACCAGTCGATGATGTAAGTTGTTAACATATGCGAGAGAAATCACCGATAATGATAGTGATCCTCAAGGTACTGCAGTATATTCTGCATGGTATCAATGGATGATTTGATGTCGAACACCATATAATATCTTTTGGTCGAAGGCCATTGATGTATGCCTATCGCTGGAAGCGAGAAACCAGCCATTGATGCATGCAAGCCTCAATGTACTGAAAGGGTGTTTCTAAGTCAACTTCTTGGATAATGCGCTGATGTCAACAAGAAGCGACTCGTCGTAGGAGGGCCTTGATGTATCCCACATCAACGACACGAAACAAGTATAGTGATTTTTGAGATGGAATTTGACTAATGACACACGGTTCAGGAATGGAAATCATGAAAATGAAGATTTATGGTATTGCAAAGGATGAACTTTGATTGAAAGACTTCTCTTGAACATGTCGATGACACTAAAATAAATTGGCAACATTGACCCAAACACAAAGTGATGGATGGTATGATAGACCAATGGTGTGATAACCATCAAGCTAATAACCCAACCCAGATAGTCACGGTGATGGAGTGAAAGTGTCATGTTCAAGAGCGACCTGCTACCATAAAGTGGTTTTCCCCTTTTTCCCATTTTCCCCTATCATTACTGACCAATACCTCTTTATTTTTATCAAGCTTGAGGACGATAACATATACTTGTTGTATAATTTCACCCTTCGGGCGAATCCATCGCTATTTGATGTTTTAACAAGTCTAGCAAAGGTGAAACTCGGTCTTGTCTAGATGGACAAGTTTGTTGCTATTTGATGTTTTAACGAGTTTAACGACAAAGATAACTCGGTCCTTTTCATGTTTAGAGAGTTTCAAAAGGGACAAAAAGAAAACTCCACAAGTTCTTTTTTGTAAATTAATCTCTCAAGCCAGAAAAAGCATAAAATAATACAAGAGAGATATCATTTAATCTATTAACGAGATGAAAAGGACAAGCGCTCAGAAATCTTTTCATATTTAGAGAGTCTGAAAAGAGCTTAAATAGGACTCCAAGGGGGTTCCTTTTTCATTTTTAATGGAGCTTGAAAAAGAGATAAAAGTGTGCTCTGTGATCAAAAGTACAATTTACAATCGAGCACGTAGAATTCTGTAAGTTAGTTGCAAAACCTGCTCAAAACACCACCGAATGGATTAAAAATATCTGTTTCATAGGAAAAAATAGGTAAATACTAATGTTTACTTGATTAATTAACATGAAATAAACATAAAACAAGTTTTTACCATTTGGAACTTACCATTCAGTTTTGTGCTCTGAGCTTAGTTTTTACCTCTGTCTTCACCAGCTGATTGCGAGAGATTCTGTGGACCATTTCTCGAGCCGTCCAGACCAGGTAGGAGCTAAACCTCTCTACTTTCTTTTCAAGTCATTCTTTTATCATTTCATGCAAGTTTTAGGGTTTTTTTGGGTGCTTGGGGTTTCATTTTTTTGCCCTGGGATCAATGCAGGCTTTCACATCAGAAACTGCGCTGAAGAGCACCCAGATAGAGGGTTGCATTGCTCTGCAATGCACTGTCTCTGTGCATGAGCCAAGCTAGGTGATTTTCCCAAGTTTGTTTTAGCTGTTTTCTCCAAAATTTGTCATGTTTTTTGCATGGAAAGGATGCTAATTAAGATTATTATTGTGTTTCAGGCTTTCATCAGATCAGAATGTCTATTACATGGTGAGAAAGAGAGCATGAAGAACAAGACATGGTTTCCCTAAACAATCTGGGTACAGTTGAGGCCCTAAAAAACTACGGGTTACTCAAATACTTTAAGTTATCCGAAATGAAGCAACAAATAGAACTACTACAGTTACTTGTTCGTGCATGAGATCCGACAGATCATACTTTTCACATTAGGGACAAGATGGTCCCTATTACCATTAATGATATTTACTTTTTTACCGAATTGTCGAGGCGAGGTGCCCCCATCTCACTTTCTAGATTTGCGCGTGGAGGTGAATCGGTGAGAGATTATATTAGACAGTTTTGTTGTCCAGGTACA
Source organism: Pinus taeda (assembly GCA_000404065.3). Classification (NCBI taxonomy): domain Eukaryota; kingdom Viridiplantae; phylum Streptophyta; class Pinopsida; order Pinales; family Pinaceae; genus Pinus; species Pinus taeda. The sequence continues at coordinate 192,556 of APFE030267594.1, read as the reverse complement.
CAACCTAACAAGGATGGGAAAATAAACATTAGCAATGTAGGTGATTTGCCTTTGAGAACGATCCTCTTCACAATCACAAAATTGGCTGGTAGCGTGACACTACATTTGGCAAACATATCTTGTATGTAGTATACATTGGAGTGTCTAGAGCCAAAAAATTTCAACTGGTGTGAGATTGTGCTTTCTTTACTGAAAGAACAACTGACTAAGGTAAAAAGTGGTAAGACAAAGAATTGGTGCTATGGTTCAATCTTAATCGCTTTTACCTTTGGGAGAATCCCATTGATGCAACCACAACATGTATCGATGGGTGTAGCTGGTCTTAGAGATCCACGTATGCAAAGATGAGTCGAATTGATGGCTCGACATGCGTGATCTAGGATACTTTCACTTATATGTGTATGAAAGAATCACATGCAAAATTGCAGCTTAACAACGAAATTTAATGTGCACACAAGAAAAGAAGAAGAAAACACATAAAAGGCACAAAAAAAAGACACCAAAGCTTGATAACGGAGTTCGTCCAATTCAGACTACGTCTGCGGGCCCAACTCAACAATGGGGAGGCCTTTATATTAAATGGCATGAAAGAAGAGAAGTACAATCATCAATTGTATACAAGAGGCTTATGCCTCCAATCTGAAAGATGGTTGTAAGATGGATGCCTTAGATGGAGAAGTGAGCAGCATCAAAGCATTCGTGGCACTGAAAGGGGCTGAAAATATCTTAAACTTGTCCCAAAATAGAAAAAATGCATTCTCGACCTCCTGCCAATCGAAAACAACATGCTGCAAAAATGCCTCCCCCCGCTCTTTAGAGTCGGTCTATTCAGCCCTCCGTTAGAGATCAAAAACTCTTTGTTGCATTTCATTTTAGGTGTCCCATGCTGCTCGATCACCTGCATTCCATTTAGGAGCATCTATCCTCTGACAGAAGGGTCTTGTCCCCATACTTCACTCATGTCATTTACCTGCTGGTTGATGTGTGTTCATAAAAAAAAAAGCATATACAATTTTTTTTTCATCAAAGTGCCAAAAGTTGTCTTTAAGGTTTTAGTGTCAAGTAGGTCTAGGGTTTCATTAGGGTTTTGTCAATAAATGCTTCAGAGTGTCCAATAATCACCAGCAGGTCATGAGGATGTTCCTAATAAGTTTTCATTCCATAATTTTCATCACCAATAATGCTGAGAATGATTCTTCTTCAAAACTTTGTTTTGAAGAAGAAATCGTTAAAATTGTTTTTTGTAATAAATATGTAATTTTTTAAGGTTTTTCAAGTTCTACAGTTCTTCAGTGCAACCCTGGTCATCCTTTGCCAAATTCCATGTCAGCTATCCCTGCAAAAAATTGCCAAGATTTTCATCATTCCAGTCAAAAAATCAAAGGAAACAACCAAAAAACAGAGCTTCCATTAAAAGGTGACAAGTGCCAAAGTTTAAACATTACAAAAATGGGTTTGACAAAGAAAAATCAAAATCCATGGCTCTATGAGATATTTTCCATTTTGAAAATTCATTTGCATACCAAGAACAAAGAGGAGGCAACTCAAAGCAATTTTTGGTGAACAAGTAAGAATTTGGGTGAATTTGGAAGAAACTTGGCCGACACGGCGCATAGAGCAGGTGGCACAGCTCACTGGGAGAAAATGCGCAGTGTTATTTTACACGGGCTTGGTGCACTGGGAAGGCGCAGCGCATTGGGCGAGCTACGCGGCGCATACACTTAAAGGCCCGAAACTGCTCAAAGTTCCTCCAAATTGCCAATAATTCGCACAGATTTTCCAGGTAGAGCCTCCATCATTGCATTTCATTCAAGTTTGTGCCATGATATGGTGATGGATGAATGGTAATGGTCTAAACCCTACCATGTCAAAGCTCTCATATAAATATGGCTACCTAGGGTTTTAAACAACTATTTGCCACTAAGTTTGCCCTTTCCATCCTTCTCTTGTCTCCCTTATTCCTTTTGTCCCTGATTTCATTGTTCCCTACCCCCTAAAATTACTAACCCCCTAAACCCTAATCCTATACATAAAATCCCAAACCCTCCCATATTTCCCTAATTAAATCTATCCCAATAGTCCCTAATCCCTCATATTTTTTCCTCTATCCTAACAGTCCCTTGTTTCACTTTTTCCCCTTGATGGTAGAGTTCAACCACATCACAAAAGAGCAGTCCAATACAGTTTCATACACCGGAATCTATTTCTCCAAGGCAGTTTGTATAGCAGTAGTTATGTCATCCGATTATGAAGTGGAGACCCAAAGTGACTCACCCATGGAGCGACATGCACCCCGGAGGCCTCATAAAGGTGGCAGACATGTTAGAGAAGAACCAACCACCCTTACAGAATTGCAGGCCTGCCCTCTTGCCATCTCTTGTTTCCAGTTTCAATCATGTTATGAATTTTGTGAGAAGGTTGCTACTGTTCAAGTCCATCATGAGTTGGCTCGCTTATTTGTACTGCATTTACATGGTGATCGAGTTACTTTGGCTGGTGTTACTTTCACACTTACACTAGAATCTATCTCACGAGAAACCGGCATACCTAACATTGGAGAGCCATGGAACAAGAGGCAGAAGATTGACCGGCAGCATTATGAGCCATATATTAAACTCGGTTTCTTAAGACAATTCAAGAGAGTGTTTCCTTTCCGATATCTCAAAGATGAATATGCTCCACTAATGAAATTGATCATGAAGTATTTCAGTTTTGAAGGTCGTTTCTCCCGATTATATGCTTATCACATCAGGTTTCACATGCATTTCACTCGGGTACGGATGATGAACATTCCTTATTTCATGTGTTGAAACATAGAAAGGATGATCGTCCTTGTGCAGCACAAGACCCCTCAACAACAATTCAATAGTATTTTCCATTTTGCTCTCATCAAAATTTTGGTGGTTCATCAGCTTGGATTACAGGGCATCACTTGGGATGATTTCATCTCCCGTGAGTTTTTCAGAGTTTCACAGGGACCTCGAGAGGCTGGGCATGAGACAGGTGGACCTTCTCCTCAGCATGAAGGCCATGATCCACACACTGCTACTATACCGATTGTCATTACTTATCAGAAGGGCACGAGGCAGTTATTTGCAGCAACAAAGTGAGTGTTATCTCCACCTGGGGTGGAAGGGGCCTTGTTTCCGACATCAGCACCACAGGTAGAAGACAGAGGCAAGAGGCCAATGCAAGATGAGGGGCCTTCAGGTGAGCGGGACTTTATTCTTGTTCAGGATGATGATACAGACATGGACCCGCAAAGTGCACATCTTAGAGAGATCATCCAGGAGCAGCAGACAGAGATCGAATCCTTGTCCCTCGACTTGGAGAGGGCTAAGTGGACTATGAAATACTTGGAGCAAAGGACCAAGCAGCTTGAAGATCAGCAAGCAATCATGGAGTTGCAAAACATCCGCGAGAATCGCCAAGCTGCCCAAAGGTGGAGGATCGAATTCACTTCATTGGAGCAAGAGATTAATGATGATCGAGAGTCTTGGCTCGAGAGAATCAACATCCACCTGGAGAGACTGTTGGAAAAGGCCGATAGGGACAAAGCATTGTTGAGACACGTGGTTTTCCATTACAGGGCACGCAATATGAGTTCCAAGGCACGAATAAGGAATCTAAAGGCAAAATTGAAGAAGGCAACAAAGAAGCAAAAGAGGCAAAAGGAGCATGATCGTCTTCAGATATTGGCCGAAGCCTCTTTAGCCCAGCATGACACTTGATAGAGAAGGTCCAACCCAAATTTCAAGAAATTTGGAGCAATTTTTGCATTTTTGAAAATTTTTGCACTGAAAAACAGGTTTTGCCTCCCTATGCGTCACACCACGTGGCGCTCGCTTTTGCTATAGGGCTCCAAATTTCAAAAACTTTATATTTTTTGATTTGGCATGAAAAATCATGATTGCTGGTGCATGGCCAAGAAATTTGGGCAAGTTTTGAGTCCTCAAGAGGTCAAAAACACTCAAAAAATGACCTCTTTGCCCCTATTTTGACTCACAGGAAGCAGTCATGGGAGATTGAAGTTTTGCAGGGGCAAATGGACACCAAATTGAAAAATTCCACTTGGGTTGGAAAGTAGACAGGAAGGGCTATCCAACAAGCTATCATGACCTCAATTTGGACTCCAGGAAGAGCCTCAAATTCAGCTCCAAAATGGTGCGATGCATAGAGAATCAAGCACGGCACATAGAGGATTTTTGGCTTATTTTTCACTGTACAGCTCATAAATTCGCCCAGTTTTGACTACTTTTGATTTTTGATGTAATTAATGATCTACCATGATGTAATTGGAGGACCATGATGTAATATTGGCACATTTTTACTTGTTCTAGATGATTCATTCACTAAAGAGTGAAAATTTAATGAATGAATCAGTTTCCTACCTGATAGAGGCAAGTTGTTTGATTGCCTAGGTTTCAGTGCTTTGTTTAGAATTGGTTGAAACAACTCCTAGAATGATGAGCTCGACCCCTAGAGGCATGGGAATGGGTTAGGATGGTCTATATCATGTATTTTCTGAGTCATTGTCAGGGTTGGACACTTGGGATTGCTTGGCACATCATTGTACATTCTATCTCTGCGTTTTTGGCTAAGAAAAGACCAAGGTTTTGCAGCACTTGTTGGGATCCATGTGGCTCTGTGTTTTGATGGTGTTTTTCTCTATGTAATTGTAAGTTCACTAATGTTTATGTGTATCATTTTCCCTTCTCTTTTCTTCTGAAATTAAACAAATGAGTGATTAAGGTAGAATCCATTGGACTGTTATGCCCTGCCTTGAAATTTTGTTTAATTTTACATGTTTTCATCTGTTTGAGGGGGACTCTTGAGACTCTCTTGCCCTCCTTGTCTCCTCACCGGTCTGATCAATCCATTCATTCATTCCAAAGCATCAAAACAATTGCCTTCCTTGCCCCAATCAGAACTCTGCAAAAACTGTGCCTCATCCCCGGACCCAAATTTGCCTTTCCCTTTTTCCAACACAAAACCCCCAAAAACTCAAATTAAATCCTTGCACTTCATACCTAGCCTAAGATTAGCAGTTATTTCAGTCATCTTAAGCCCCATCGATTATCCTTTGCTGAGATTGACCTGGAGAGAGCCCTCTCCTGTCCTCGTAGGGCTAGCTACGAGGCTGAGCGTGGTTTGATGTGGACCTAGAAGCTTACCTTTTCAGCCTGAGGTAAATCTAGGCTCTAACACATCTATCGTGTTTTTATAATGGCTTTTTAGATAGAATCCCATTTAAAATGGGGTTTTTTGGTTCACAATAGAGGCTGATGGCGTGGAAGGATCGGTGGGCATAACTGGCCCATAAAACAGTCTTTTATCGTTGAGGCAATAAGACTCTCAAAATCCCGAAAACACTGAAAATCTGACCAAAAACTGTTTACCCAGACTTCAAAACACATTAAATCGGGCCTATGTTCTTATCGGGTCCAAACCCAACACAATCAACATATCGAGGTGTAATGATCATGTTACTTGGGGATTGTCGACCGACGATCACTAATCACCAATATCGACGTTGGCCGATCGCATTGGCATCCCGCTTACATATCGGCCGAGTGTCCCGATAACGATCCCGCCGATCGTTTTATCACCGATTGCTCTACCTGCTCACCAATATATATATATATAATTATATATATATATATATTATATATTATATATATTATTATATATATATATTATTATATATATATATATATACATATATACATATATGTATTATGTATATATGCATTATATATACATATACTATACATATACATTATACATTACAGTATACATTATATCATATATATATTATTTACATATCTATAATCTTATATATATATATATATATATATATATATATATATATATATTATAATATATATATATGTATACACACACATATATATATATATATATACATATATACATATATATATAAGCCCTTTCTCTGACCCGATTGCCCTCCAGTCGTTGATCCGATTTAATTGGAGATCGGCGATCGAGGGTTCCATTATGCCTTTCTTAAGTCTGCCTCCATGAATCCTCTGATTGCGATTTTTCCTTTAAGGCTTAAAACCCATTTTTAAAGGAAAATCCTCATTTTCTTAAGGAACGTAACATCCTTCTTTTAGTAATAACTTCATCATCTGGACTCGGATTGAAGTGTTGTTCGCATCGTTGGAATCAGGATATCAAGATCTATGCCCTGGTCTTAAGTTGACTTCATTCTAAGCACCTTGATTCTCATATTTTCCATGCCATTGTATCTAAAGATCCACCTGGATCAATCCTCCCCATTGAGGAGTTTTTGGACTGCAAAAAGCTTTTCATTAGTCAATTGGCAAGTGAGGGAATTGTTCCCTCGCTTTCTCTTTCTCCAGCCATATGGCCTTGCTGGGGTGCATTCCCTTGAAATCAACTCAAAGGTATTCTACATCTCCTTGCCGTGAAGTCCTAGTTCTTCTGTCGAGGATGATGTCTTCGGGCAACTCGTCGAGATATTCTGTTGCAAAATCATCACCGTAGGAACTGTGCCCACCTCATCAGTGTCCATTATCAAAGGTGGTTCATACAACTTCAGGTTATCCACATTCACTATTGAGTACATCTGCATATATATCAACAAGTCAAGACGAAATTCATTGTTCCCAATCTTCTCCAAAATGGTGAATGGTCCATACCAGATTGGTCGCAACTTCTTTCCTTCTCTCTTCATCCTGTCTTTGCTGATGTGGAACCACACTTTGTCACCCACTTGGAATTGATGGTCGACTTGGTGTTTATCATGTCGAGCCTTGTAATGGGATTGACTTTTCTCCAGCTACTCTTGCACTGCTTAGTGAATCAATTGGATTCGTTGAATGAACTGCTAAGCTTTGTCCCTATCATTACATCCACTAGAGCCATCTTCCCTTCCAAAGACCATATCAAAAGGGTCCTTTGGTATGTAACCAAAACATGTCTTGAATCGTGAATGCTACATAGATCAATGCACTGCTTGGTTGTAGGAATGTTGTACATATGGGAGATGTTCATCCCACAACTTGGGATGTTTCTCACAATAGCCTCGTAATAAGTGTACCACGGTATGGTTTACAACCTTTGTCTGTCTGTCGGTATGTGGGTAAAATGTCGTGCTTCTTGTCAATTTGGTGTCCAGCATCCTCCACAAGCTGGTCCAAAACTCTCCAAAAAAGCGAGAATCTCGATCTGACACAATTGATGCAGTTAATCAAAAGTGGACCCAAACATGATGAAAGAAAAGAGAAGCAGTATTCTCTGTAGTAATCTACTTTTTACAAGGAATAAGAATGCACATCTTGCTAAAATGGTCAACGACGACATACAAATAGTCGTGACCCTTCCTAGACAAAGGTAAACCTCCTACAAAGTCCATTGACACACTTTCCCAAGGACGACTCAGAATAGGGAGTGGTGTGTAGAGCCCAAGTTTTATATTAGAGGGCTTTGAAAAAGAACACATCACACAACCCTTTACATAACAAGTCACAATGTTTTTCATATGAGGCCAAAAATAAAATCTCTGTACATCACATAAAGTCTTTTCGACACCAAAGTGCCCAGACACAAGAGAGGTGTGGGCCTCTCGAATTACATGTACTCTTTCCCTTGTGGGAATACACAATTTACCAAGGTGATACAACAATTTCCCCTGTAAGTGACAGTTGTCCACCTATGAACCATGGGTTAGTTTTGCATAAACCTCCTTAAAGTCATCAGCGTTAGCATATTGTTCAGCATAACTCTCAAAAGATAATGAAGCATTATGAAAAATAATAGAAGCAGAAATAGGAGGGCATGATAGCATATCGGCCACTTTATTGCTAGTGCCCTTCTTATACTTTATTAACAGATGAAACTGTTGAAGAAAGCCCATCCACCTGAAATGACGAGATTGCTGCAACTTGGTTTGTGACTGAAGGTACTGCAAGGGTTGATGATCTGTATGGATGATGGTCTCCTTGTCAATGAGGTAGTGTTTCCACTTCTTCACACTTTGCACCAAGGCATAAAGTTCCTTGTCATAGGATCGATAGTTTATCACAGCTTGAGAAAACTTCTCAGAATGGTAACAAATTGGCTTCTTTTTCTGCATCACTACAGCTCCCATGGCATAATCGTTGGCATCGGTTTCGATCTCAAATGGCTGTTGGAGATCGGGTAAGGCTAAGACTGGCGCGGTGCTTATCTTTTCCTTCAATGTCTCGAAGGACTTCTATTGTCTTCCTCTCCATTGGAAGACATGTTTCACACTTTTTAAGGTGTGCAAAGGTGTTGCAATAATAAAGAAATTAGTAATAAATCTCCTCTAATACTGGACTATACCTAGAAAGCTACAGACCTCGGTTACACTAGTAGGATTAGGCCAATTTACAATTGCTTCAACTTTAGAGAGATCAATTTTTAACTGACCATGACCAACAATATGACCTAGGTAACCCAAAGAGATTTTCCCAAGCTCACACTTTGACAATTTTACAAAGAGTCTTTCCTTTTTCAGCACATCAAGCACTTTCTTTACATGACACACATGTCCAGACCAACTCTTACTAAAGACAAGTATATCATCTAAATATACAAGAACAAAATCATCAATGAAAGGCTAAAATATATCATTCATAACCCACATAAAGGTTGTTGGAGCATTGCAAAGCCTAAGTGGCATCACCATCCATTCAAACAACCCCTACTCGGTTTTGAAAGCGGTTTTCCACACATCCTTCTCCGTAATTCTGACCTGGTGATAGCCACTGCGCAGATCCAACTCTGTGAAATAAATAGCACTTTTTAATTGGTCTAACAAATCATCTATGCATCAGAGGGGATAGTGATTTTTCACTGTTATCTTGTTGAGCGCACGGTAATCCATGCATCTCCTCCAGCAGTCGTCTTTTTTTGTCACTAAAACAATTGGCGAACCAAACGGAGAGGTGCTCGGCCTGATGATGCCTTGATCCAGCAATTTCTGCACTTGTCTCTTGATTTCTTCCATTTCAATCATTGACATCCTGTAGATGCCAATGTTTGGCAGAGGGGCATCATGTTGTAGATGGATTTCATGTTGGATTTCCCTCTTCAGAGGTAATCCCTTCGGTTCCTGAAACAACTCAACATAATTAGAAATCAATTTAGTCAATTCCTGTTTATGCTCCCTATCACAACCTTGGAACGCATCAGCATATTTTGCCTCTTTCTCCCTTATAACCATAAGCATGCATCCTTTATTGGAATTCACCAATCTTTTCATTTGTCCAGCGCTTACATGGTTGGCATTAATTTTATTTTGATGAGACCTCACTATATATTCTATCCCATCCTTGGTGATTTGATATTTATTCTCATGACAGAAAAAGACTACCTTTCTATCATACAAGTATGGGCTCACCAACACCATGCCACAGATATCCAATGGTATTACATCCATCTCTACTTCGTCTACTAGGTTAGATGCAATCACAAATTTGACCTTGCACTGTTGGGTTACATTCAATTTCGCTTTATCATGTATCCATCCCAGCGTGTAAGGTTTCGGGTGTGGTTTTGTCTCTAAGCCAAGCTTACTGCAATTAACTTTTCTTGGGACCCAGTATCAAACAGAGTTTCAACTTTGGTATGATTTACTACAACTCTGATGTGAAATAATTCAATTCTTTTTTGGTCATTCGAAATGGACTCATCTACAAAACTGGTGCCTTCATGTGATTTAGAATTAACAGGAGATGTAAGAGTACCTTTTGTTCCTGTTGATGTGATTAGCGCTTCATCTCCTGAATCTGATCCAAGATCTTGCTAGGCTACTGCCGTTGTCTTCTGCTTCCCTTTTCCTCCATACTTCTTTGGATGCTTTTCTAGGTGCTACTTCCAACAGTGATCGTCATTGTTGCCTTCTTTCTGCAGTGATTACAATAAGGCCACTCTCCTTCTTTGGCTACTGTTGTTTTCTTCTCCTTCCCTTTCCATTTCGCTTTGGATTTGCCATTGGGAGGTTTGAATGGTGGCTTTCTGGACTGATCATCTCATTCATTCTTGCCCTTGTTCTCAATATGAATTGCCTTCACACTAGTTGCGTCAATAGTGGTTGGTTCAAACAACAACAATGAATGCCTAATATAGGTATGCAATGAGCCTATATACTTAGTCACAACTTCAGGTGTATCAAGTGCTATATTCAGATTCAATGCTTGCTTCATAAATTCTTCTATAAAACTTTGAACATCCTGCCCTTTGCCTTGCCTTAAATATTGCCAATTCACTAAGGCTTTTTGCTTGTATCCTAAGGGATAAAACTGTTCCTTTAATGCAGAAGTGAAATCAGGCCATGACGAAAAGAGCTTACCCACATTCTTACTGCTCTGCAATTTTCTCTCCCACCAAATGAGAGCAGTACTGCTCAGCTATAGAGAGGCTAGCTGGATCTTTGCCTCATCCGCCACGATCTGTTGAATCCTGCAGTAGACCTCAATCTGCCTAATCCAATTATTGAGCTTTTCTACATTACTTTCACCATTAAGCATAGGAAGATCAAATTTAACATCTAATTTAAAGAAGGGTTTCTTAGATGCATCCTTTAAATTTCTACGACTATGGTGGTGAGAGGAGGAAGAACTTTCACTCCCAGAAGGAGAAGGAGGGGGTTCTTCTCCACCATTCCCATGTGCTAAACCTTGTCCTTTTGGGTTCCTCTCTTCTACTTTCTCCAACCTTAAAACTAGCTAATTGATATTCTCTGCCATTGAATAGAAAGTCTTTCTAAAATTGCGCTCCTCTTCAATATGATCTTCATCTTCTGCCATGTTTCTCCTTCAAGGTGCATGCCCTACCTCTCGATCGAAAGGTTCTAGTTACCCTTCGCCTCTTTGAAGCCTATTTCTTGTTAGCATGTAAACATGCAATTCACATCTAAAAATCCCTACTTTGATACCACTTGATCCAGGATACTTTTGCTTATATATGTATGGAAAGAATCAGATGCAAAATTGCAGCGTAACACTGAAATTTGATGTGCACATAGGAAAAGAAGAAAAAAACGCATAAAAGGCATAAAAGGAAGACGCCAAATCTTGATAACGGAGTTCATCCAATTCAGACTACGTCTCCGGGTCCAGCTCAACAATGGGGAGGCCTTTATATTAAATGGCATGAAAGAAGTACAATCATCAACTGTATACAAGAGGCTTATACCTCCAATCTAAAAGATGGTTGTAAGATAGATGCCTCAGATAGAGAAGTGGGCAACATCAAAGCATCTGTGGTGCTGAAAGGGGCTGAAAACATCTGAAAATTGTCCCAAAATAGACAAAATGCATTCTCGGCCTCCTGTTAATCGAAAACAGCGTGTTGCAAAAATGCCTCCCCCCTGCTCTTTCCATCTATCGTGTTTTTATAATGGGTTTTTGGACAGAATCCCATTTAAAATGGGGTTGTCTGGTACACAATAGAGGTTGGTGGCGTGGAAGGATCGGTGGGCGTAACCAACCCATAAAACAGTCTTTTATCGTTGAGGCGATAAGACTCTAAAAATCCTGAAAAACACTGAAAATCCAACCAAAACCTATTTACTCAGACTTCAAAACACATTAAATCGGGCCTATGTTCTTATCGGGTCCGAGCCCGAGATCGCAACTGGCATATCGGGGTGTAATGGTCCTGTTACTCGGGGATTGTCGACCGCCGATCGTCGATATCGGCATCGGCCGATCGCATCGGCATCCCCCTTACATATCGACCCGGTATCCCGATAGCGATCCCGCCGATCGTTTTATCGCCAATCGCTTTGCCTGCTCGCCGATATAGTAATAATATATTATAGAGTGCGCGAATCGTTTATCGCGAATCGCTTTGCGTGGGTCGCGGATATTGTTATATTATATAATATATCCTATATTGTATATATTATATATATATGTATATATGTATATATATCTATATATATATAGATAATTGTACATATTAAAAACATTTATAATGTATTATTATTGTATATATATATCTATATATATATATACATACATATGTTCTTATATGCATATTATTTTATATTATATTTATATATATAATAATATATATATATATATATAGTATTATATTATACATATAATATATATATATACATATATATATATATATAAGCCCTTTTTCTAACCCGATTGCCCTCTGGTCGCTGATCTGATTTAATCTGAGATCGGCGATGAGGGGTTCCATTATGCTTTTCTTAAGTTTGCCTCCATGAATCCTCCGACTGTGATTTTGCCTTTAATATATATATACATATAAGCCCTTTTTCCAACCCAATTGCCCTTTGGTCGCCGATCTGATTTAATCGAAGATCGACGATCGGGGCTTCCATTATGCCTTTCTTAAGTTTGCCTCCATGAATCCTCCGATTGTGATTTTGCCTTTAAGGCTTAAAACCCATTTTTAAAGGAAAATCTTCATTTTCTTAAGGAACATAGCATCCTTATTTTAGCGATAACTTCATCATCCGGACTCGGATTGAAGTGCCATTTGCACCATTGGAATCAGGATGACGAGATCTACGCCTTGGTATTGAGTTGACTTCATTCTGATAACTTTGATTTTGAGTTTTTCCATGCCATTGTATCTGAAGATCCACCTAGATCAATGCGGGTCAGTCAACAATCATTTCTTCCCCTACATGTTCGGTTGGCTCGAGCGACAACATCTTGTCATCGAGGAGCATCCATATTCAGGGATGGATTTCCGTGGAGATCCAGATTTTTCAACCTGTGGGACACCAATAGGTTGCAGGTAGGCCAGCACAGAGAAACATCGGGTGAGCAGTTCTCCAGGACTTGGATTTGGTCGAGACCTTAGCAGAGTTGCAGAATCACATAGAGGGATTAACCCTTGGTATTCTGAATGTCCAGATCAAGGAGTTACCTATGAGGCTACAACGCCACACTATTAGTGTTCCTAGCCACTCGGCAAGGCTTTTGTGCATGATAACACAGGTTGTGACCTGTTACAATGAGCACCACTAGATATACCTATGATGTTTTGAATACATTTTGAGTTTTTGGGTCAGATGACCATACGTGTCTTGGATACAAATTTTGTAAAAACTTTTAAAACACCTATCTATTTAACTTTCAGAGTTTTGTATGGTTATATGCAATCTTATTCAACTGATGATGTGAATTGAAAATATTACTTTTACATGTGTCGCAAATGTCTATTTAACACATAATTCACTAGAGAATCATTTAATGTGTTAAGATTTCTAGAAATATGTTGATATTGAATGTTCAAAATGTCTTTCCAAAATACGAACTCTAATGAACATATGTAAAATTGTTGGATTTGGACAGTATAAATGTTTGTTAGTTGTAGTACAATGAGTTGCGAGTCCAGGCTAACGATGATTTGGCGAATGCCAAGTGAAATGGCATTAGAGAGTAGTTCAATCAACGCACTATACTCAGCAATGTTGTTCGTTGATTGACCGATACAAATCCCTTAGAAACTCACTAACTCGCCACTTGGAGCAAAAATAGCCCATGCTACAAAAGACAAGTTCTGTGTACTATGACTAGCACCATTGGCGTAACCAACAAAAGGTTCTTAAGACTCCAACATCTGCAACAAATGCAAAGAGGATTACTAACCAGATAAAAATCTCTAAAAGATACACACACACACACACATGCAATGAAAGCATATATGCAGTGAGTTTTACTACACTTAATCAAGCATAGTAACGTTTGAGATATAGCCCATTTCAGGGTTGCGACAATGGAATCCCATCATAATCTACTAACTCGTAGGCACCTTTTGCCAGAACACGCTTGACAATGTAAAGGCCCATCCACATTGGTTTGAATTTCCCTACTCCAATTTTATCAGATTCCTTATCGTAAAGAAAGACTAGGTCGCCTTCCAAGAACATACGAGGCTTGACATTTCTATCATATTGCGCCTTAATACATTTCTTATGCGCTTCGTTAGCCAATGCGGCATCATGATGGGTTTCATCCAGATGGATTAATTCCAAGAAACGTGCTTCTTCTTTAGAAGTGTCGAGTAACAGGTCAATTGCGAGTTTGAGCGATGAAATTTCGCATTTTATCAGTAAGACTGCTTCCAAACCATACACCAACTGAAAGGGTGTGAATCCTATTGCATTTCTCACCGAGTTTTGATATGCCCACAAGGCAGAGTACAGGATTAAGTGCCAGTTTCTCTTATGAACCCCTATCATTCTTTGCAACATTCGCTTCAGGACTTTGTTGATGGCCTCAACTTGTCCATTCACTTGCGGGTAATAAGGGGTAGAACTATCATGTGACACTCCTAACTTAGCAGTCAACTCAGCCATCATGTGATTGTGAAAATGCAACTCATGATGTATAACTACGGCTTGTGGTACACCAAACCAAGAAACCACATGGTTAAAAAGGAAAAGAGTAGTTGTTTCACCACTGTTGTTCAATGTTGGCATCGCCTCAACCCATTTGGTAAAATAGTCAACAACGACTATAATATACCCATGCCGCCGGGCTGAGGTGGGGTTACCTGTCATAAAATAAATGCCCCATTTGGCGAATGGGCTGACATCAATGACTGGATGCAATGGTGCAGGTGGTAATCTAGTTTTTCAGTCATATATCTAGCATGCGTGACAACTTCTGACAGGAATAATACAATCTTTAAATATAGTTGGCCAGAAGTAACTAGCACGGAAAATTCCCTGTGCGGTTGCACATCCAGATAAGTGTCCACCACAGGCACCTGAATGGAAATCATTCAATGCTTTCTCGGCTTCCTCATGCGTGAGGCACCTCCGTAAAATCGTATCGATACCACGACGGTAAAGAGTGTCGCCAATGATTAGATAATCTTTGGCTTGGTAACGAATACGTCGTTGTTGCGAGTGAGAGGTATCAAGCCAAAAAATTTGGGTCTGGAGATAGATTAGTATATCTCCATACCACACGTCAGATGAAAAAATTAGAAACAGAGACTCATCCAAAATTGATGGTTCAGATGTTGAATCAATGGAGGTCGAGGGAAGGTCGCAAAGTAACTCAACAAAAACTAGAGATTTCTTTGATTTGGACTTGATGAATTTCAAATCAAATTCCTGTAAAATAACTAACCATTTTGAGTATTTTCCCCTTAGCAATTGACATGACAAAATGTATATCATAGGGTTGCAATCTGAAATGGCAGTTGTTTTCTATAACAGGATGTAATGGCGAAATCTTTGGACAACTTGTACAGCTACCAAAGCTAGTTTTTCAACATAAGAGTACTTACTTTCTGTATCATTGAGATTACGGCTCAAGTAATAAAGCATATATTTAATCCCATTTTCTTCCTGAACTAAAACCATGCCAATGGTTGTATCTGTAGCGGTGAGATATAGGTAATAGTCATTTTGGTAATTTGGAGAATACATTAATGAAGCTCTAATCAAGGTATCTTTAAGAGCATCAAAGGAATCTTGTGCAACCTAATCCCAATGAAAGGGTATCTCCTTTTTCAAAAGACATGTAAAACCTTTAGCCCTTTCAGCGTAATTAGGAATGAACCTCCTTAGAAACTTTGCTTTCCCTTGGAGTCTCTGTAACTATAAAATATTTGAAGGTGGAGGAAAATCCAAAATTGCCTGAACTTGTAACGGATCGAGTCGAATCCCCTCTCTAGACACTACAAATCCGAGCAATCGACTAGAACCAACACAAAACACACATTTGTGCGGATTGAGTCGTATCTTGTAGTGTCGGCACCGTAAAAATATTGCTGTCAAGTGTTGCGGGTGATTAGTTCGCTTTCATGAATGAGCAGGTAAATCATCAAGGTAAGGTTGAACAATGTGCTTGATTCCCGACATTTTTCAAAATGAATGGGATTTTCCTATAGGCGAATGTGCCCCATGGACAAATAAATGTTGTTTTCGACTCGTCCTGTGTGCGGATATTGATTTGATTGTAGCTGGAAAATCCATCCATAAATGAGAATATCTCGCATCGGGCATAACCGTCAATAATCTTGTAGATAAAAGAGTAGGAAAATTGTCCTTTGGACATGCCTGATTTACATCTCTATAATCGACTCACACTTGGATTGTCCCTTGTTTCTTCATGACAAGAACAAGGTTGAAAACCAAGTCAGTAAGAGGTACAAGGTAAATGAAACCAGCTCGCAATAGTTTTTCAACTTCTACGTTAATTGCAGTGGCTTTCTTTGGATGAACAGGTTGAAGCTATTGTCAAACTGGCTTGACATCCAGGTACATTTTGATTTTGTGTTCAACAATACTAAATTTAATGCTTGGCATATCCTCGTAAGACCATGCAAAGATATCTCTAAATTCATGAAAGAGAGTACGGTAACTATCGAGTTCTAATGGAGAACAAGATTTGTTGACATGAATGTTCTCTACAATATTGGGCTTGGTCAAACTATTAATAGAAATCGTTTCTTCAATATTTGATAGGTTTCGTTGAGATTCTACTGTGTCTATGAAAACTAAATTGGAAAGGAAATCAACAACTAAAGGGTGGTTTAGTTCATTTGAATAATCTCCGATGTCATCTGAAAGAAGGAACGATGATGATAATATTCCCATGGTTCTTCTTCTATCATCAATGATTGGATGATTCCTTCATCCGTATAATGTATACTTGAACAAGGATCTGAAGAAGTACCATATTCTAACGAACAGGCTACACATACAATTGTTGAATGCAGATTTGGGTTTTGTCGCAGAAAAGAAAAAAATTGATTGCTATGCAAATTCAATGAGGCTTAGTGGCATCACCTCAATATTACTATCAACTTCAACCTTGTTAGTAATCCTTCTTAAATCAAATGAGGTGGAGGAAATCACGTTGCAAGTCTCTACTCTTGCCACTACCGCCAAATCAGATGGTGATAGTAGCGTAAAAGTACCCATTAGGGAAGGATCTTTAAAGAGACCTACTCCAACACTTTGAAGTGACAACGAGGGTCTGTGTACCAATGGAATGCTTCCCATAGCCTATGAACTATTGGCAAAGAAGGCTAGTCGATCGATGACTGTGATTCCACCCTTAAAAGGGAATGCAATAGTATGAAAGTACATGGAAACCACAGCAGCCATAGCATATACCCATTGCCTTCCTAGTAAAATGTTGTAATCAAGGGGTCTGTTAACTACCTCAACTTCAACAGTAACTATTTTGACCCCCAATTTGATTTGCAGGTTACTCAAAATCCCACAAGGAGTATATGTTCTTCCGTCAAAAGCTTTTAACATGGTTGGTGATCGTGACAACAGCGGTGAACCAAGTGTTTTCCAAAAGCTCATTGACATAATGCAAGTATATGCCCCCTCATCAATAATGGTTCGGTGAACATTCTTATTGAGAACTTTTTCTTGAATTAGTGAAGCTAACTGTGCTGATAACTATGGTGTATATTCTGCATGGTTAAAAACCACAAGATTAGAATTTGTAGGATCTATTCCACCAATTGCTAACAATAAAGCTTGCTTTTGGGAGGGACAATTTTTCAACACCTCAAGTGTCGACATAGCAAAAGGTGATTGAGCAAGATCTTCCACTATGTTATAGTTCTGAGCTGTTCGAGCCCGAGGGCCAAATTTCAATTTGTGCAAAACACCCTTTGGTGGTTTTATTGTCAATTCTGGTACAATAGGTGGAATATTTTCAAATGAAGTCGAAATCGAAGGATTAGGTTGATCAATGGCTAGACTATTCGACGATGACGGTGGATTTCAATAATCTTTGTTTCTCATTGACATCAAAGCTTCATTTTGTGGCTTTATGATGGATAACATGAGTACTTGGGATGTGGAAGCATGGTTTGTGAAACCAAATGAGTCTCCAGGTTTGGAAACGGAACAGTCAACACTGTCAATGTGTTTGAAGTCTTTAAAAGTTTAGAGACCTCAGAGCAATGCAGACAATTTCTTGTAAAATGCTCGTCAATACAGATTAGACATGGATAACGAGGTTTCCTTGCCGAAGTAGAGGAATCATATTATTTCTCTTGAGGGGAATTATCTTGTTTCTTTTTGTTTTCCCCCTTTTTCTTGCCTCCTGGTTGCTTTTGCTTTTCTCCTTTGTCATATGACACAACATTAATTTCGAAAGCAAGATTATTTTCTGATGCATTGGTAGTTTGATTGGTAATGACAAGAGTTTGACCAGATGGTATTCCTGCCGTTTGTGTGCTCGAAGAACCGATCACACCATCGCCAGCATGAGAGTCCTTACTCGATTGTGGAGGAGGAGGAACAGTGAAAGCTGGTCGAGGTGGATTGGGAATTTTATCGTAGAGCGTGTCGGATTGTGTGTAAATCAAATCCAAGTATTGGGCATGAGCAATTACTTCTCTTCTATGACAACTCCACCTTTTTCCATGTCCTCGGTGATTGATGGCAACAAGGATTTTATGAAACACTTAGCTAAAAGTTGATGGGGAACATATGTCTTAACCATTCGACGAAGACGTCGCCACTCATGAATATGATCTGATATATGGATAGTAGTAATCTGTTTAAAGTTGGTTAGGAGTTCCGTTCCAGTCTCGTATCTGATAGGTAACTAGAAGTGGGTCAGAAATGTAGTGGCTAAAGTTGTAAAGTTGTAGAAAGAAGCTCTTGGTAACTCGATGTAAAATTTAGCAGTCAGACCAGTAAGTGTTCTTTGGAAAAGACAAAGTCTAACCGAATCGTCATTTAAGGAGTTTGATGAACACCACAAATGAAAGGTCATGACATGATTTGATGGGTCTTCTTTGGGATTTCCGTTAAATTTTGGAATGTCAGATGGTAACTTATGCGGAATTGTCAGCCACCAAGGTGCATATAAGATTGGATCATTAGTGAGTCAATTTAAATCTGATAATTCTAAAGTTGCTACAAATGGCAACTCTCGATTCAATTCAGGTTGAGCATACCCAAGATATGATGGAATTGCCTGAGCAATAGGTCTTTGCATACCAACATAGGGCATCTGTGTTTCGTAACCTTGGTGAGGTTGTTATTGAACAAACCCAGCATAAGGTGGTTGTTGATAACTAGGTTGAATTTGTGGTTGTCCATAACCTACAATGCCTTGTTGACTAGGACCTTGGTAAGCTTGATATTGACCAAACTCAGGTTGAGCCTCTTGGGAAAGTCAAAATTGGTGTTGGAATTGTTGGAATTGGGGTTGTTGAAATTGAGGCTGCCACAGTTGTGGAATCAATTGTTATTGTTGTTGGTACATCTATTGTTAATTTAACTTTTGTTGTTGCCCAACAATGAAAGGTTGGCCAGGTTGTAAATAAACTATACCAGTGTAAGCGTGAGTCAATCCAAATAAGGGTATACTAACCTAAGGTTGTTGTTAAACCCCATAAACAAGTGGTTGTTGTACAACAACCTGAGAAACTTGAATTTCATGACTTGAAACTTGTGGTTGCAAAGTAGAAGGACCAGTTTGTACCTGTTGAGATACAACAATTTGAATTGTTGACTATGGTACAGTAGTAACAACAGGTGTAGTAGGAATAGCTAACACAGTTTGCATTGGTTGTGTTGGATATACAAGTCTTGGTTGAACTGGCATTGTTGGTTGCCATTAACAATCTCTAATTCCAGGTTGCCCTGAATACTACAGGATATTACCCTATGATGGTCTTCCAAAATAAGGAGGATACGGTGAATAAGTATATTGCTCTCCATATGGTGGCAATCCAGTATTTAGTGGATACATAGGTCTTTGTTGACCAAATTCCCCAGCTTGATATTGATATGCAGGATCAAACTATTGAGTTCCCATTAGAGAAGAACCAGGTAGAATTCCAGTTGAGGACATGGGTGATGACCATGGTGTAGAAGCAACCCCTGAGTGGGTTCTAGATAAAGATTGGTAACTAACCGGGATGGATGATTCACCATATAGGTGCAACTTAAGTGTGGTAGAAAACATCAAAGAGGTTGCAACAGAAGATTCTACCACAGCTGCATCAGACGTTACACTCTGGGATGTTGACGATTATTCAGACATAGTTAACTGACCCAAAAGTTGTCCTAAAGAATCGACGGGTATTTGAAAATAAGCAGGATCAAATGGAGCGGTAAAATGAGGAGTATGAGGGTAAAGATAAAGCCCAGCTCCAAAGTGGGATGGGGTTCCAGGTGTAGAATCTTCTTCCAATTCTTCCTCTATAGCAATTAAACCTGGCGGAAGAACTTCACCGTCTGGTCCGTAAAAGATTTCTGGTGTTAATAAAGTTAAAGTTTCAGTAGTTATTGATGTCTGAGGGGTAACTGATTGATCGTCTTCCGATAAAGTAATAACTTCTGAATGTTCAAATTCGAATTCCATATGTTCAGGTAAATGAACAACAATCTTAGAAAGAGGTTCCTGAACAACTTCAGGTTCAGATGTAACTTCTGTTTGAACTAGGATAGGTTCTGGATTAACTTTTGGTTGAATTGATTCAGGTTTAGAAGCAATTTCTTATTGAGAAACTTCAAGTTGAGGATCAACTTGTTGTTGAACAACCTCGGTTACTGTTTCACTAGGATCAGTGTTAATGCCCTCAGGTAATTGTGAAACTTCTTCAAAAATGGATGTACCAGAAATGGTTGTAGTAACTGGAGTCTCAGTACTTACCAAAATAGATGATTCAGGTAATTCAGATGAAGAACTAGGAGTTCTTGATGTACTAAACTCAGTTAAGTGAGACCGCTTTGACCAAATAGGTGTAGCTTCAGGTGGCAAAGGCGGTTTTCTCATTGTTCTCCGCAAACGACGAGGTAAGGGTTGATGCTTCTCCACGGTTGTTGGTTAATTTTATTATAAAAAAATAAATAAACAAAAAGGGGTATACTAGGCAAAAGGTTTACCAAGAAACTTTGAACTGCAAAATACCTCCTGGCGAACCAAGAAGTACGGGCAGGCAATCTCCCCGAATGCTGTGTTCGGTGTATCACAGTTTACAAGGTGGCCGACTCTGTTACTTAAGGATGGATAACAACCTGGATTTGTCCTCCCATATATACTCGAAGGTATGTGGAGGCCCAGTCCGTATAAGCATTGTCTAATGCAAAACAACACAGTGAGAGCATTCCCATATACTTTACATACTATAACACTGCCATATATACCTGAAGATACGTGGAGGAGTTATTATGTACTCATGTACGTGGAATGATGTATCACACTTGGGATGTATTGCAGACAAGTTAGCGACAATTGCTTTCTTTTACGATGTCGGAACATGTCCCTAGCCTAGAAACACTAAATGTTCTCGTTATGACAATGCTCCATTAGGTAAATTGATGTTAATTTTAAGTTGATCTTGCTTAGGAATTTGTCTTTCAAGTTCAGCATGTGATGTATTTTGAAATTCCTAGGAATGCAATTATCATGATAAACATTCATTCCATTCAATTTAACGACGAAAATCCTAGTTACTTAGGGATAAAGCAATCAGATTTCTTTTGATCAAAGAGCAAAGAGCACAATCTAAATGCAATTTCCCTACACTATTCCTATGAACACACACAAACTTTTTCAATGCAACATGCATGTATTTCTTTTCGATTTCTTTAATGTGAATATGAACAAAAGGAAATATGCACATACAATCAATCAATCTTTCATAAGAATGAATACTTTTACGACAATTCTAATTCAAAGGAAGAGAAGACTTTACGACACTTTCTTTCGAATGAAGATTAATCAACTATATTCTAACTTTGACTACTGATCAATAACGACAAAGAAAACATTAAGAAACATGAATCAATCCAATCAAAGTTGGGCTAGACCAGGAGATAGAAACTTATTTTCTAAGACATAACATTCATTGATCAATCAACAAACAAACAAACTGAGAAAAGTTGGCAAAAACACTTTCCAAAGGTAGGAAATTGATCTTAAGAGGATCAACGCAGCCCAGAGTGGGAGACAATGAGCTTAAGAGCATTGTCCCTAAGCCAGGGGTGCTCTGCAATGCACTGTGTCCCTCACAAGACTGCGTTGGTGAGAGTGAGCCATTTCAAGAGGCAATTTGACACAGTTTTGACCAAATTTTCAATGTAAAGAGCTTAATTACGATCTATGAAACACAATTAAGGTCTATAAGGATGTCTTAGGAGGTGGATAAGCTACTAGGAAAGAGGATCTTCCCCAGTATGGTCGCCAATTTGTTTTGGAGAACTTGGTATCTACAGATAAATACTAATTCCCCACATAAGTAGTTGTATCTAGAACAACAGTTTAAAGTGTTTTAGACTTTTCCTATAAGCAATAGATAAGATGAGAAGATAAGAAGACCTACTTGTAGTTCTGCTTTCCTCTCATCTCCCTTGTATCGATCCTGTTGCTCCTTCCCGTACTTAATACAGCTGAGAAGTACCTTGTAAACACAACAGAAGACAAAGAACCGATCAAAGCATACGATCTATTGAATATAAGTGAAAGGAATCAGATACAATTCACACATATAAGAATTATGAAACAATACAAACATATCAAAAAAAGGTTCAAACACTTTATTAGATAGAAGAAGGAAATACAACCATTGGTGTTTGATTCAAAGCCATTCCTCCAGCTTGGATCCCATCCACATCACGTCAAAAACATGACAAACTTGTAGCATTATAATACTTGCTTCGAAGCCAAATCTCATAGTAGCATTATCTCCTTATAATTCAACATAATCTAGCTCACTTAGATGAGTGGTTAATTTATAGGAAGATGAAGGAGGTTTTGTCATAAATGGTGGCATTGAATGGCTTTCCATACTTACAATCAGTTCCATGGAGGAAGGGATGAGAGGATAGGATGCACCTTAACTCATTCCTCATCCATTTTCGAGCTCACAGGAGTTGATAAGTGAGGGAACCTTCTAGATGACTCCAAAATATAAGAATATTCCCCAAACCCTATGTGAATTTCGCTCAATCTCACCCAACGCAGGTGAAAGGAAGCTTAAGTGCTCTGCAAAGCACCCTGGCAGTGGACTCAACTACTCTGCAACACACCTTCATAAGGGCTTACCTACGCTGGTCCCTCTAGAGGCTATTTCTGGATGTCTTCAAGTCATGAATTGTTTGGGAAGGAAGCATTCAAAGGGGTGACTTGTTTAGGACATGAAGCAACTGAAATTAGGGTTTGATGAGCCCTAAAACACTGATCTGGATGTTGGGATTTAATGTGCCCAAATGCATCTATAACATGAACAAGGGTTACATGTCATATAATTGATGCCCCATTTGGCAAAAGGACCAATGATAATGATGAGGTGTAGGTGAGTGGGTGGGGCACACATCTTGGTAAATTTAGCATTCATGGCACTTGCGAACAACAAGGATGCAGTCCTTGAAGATGGACAACCAGAAATAACCAGCACGAAGAATTTTTTGAGCGATAGCGTAACCAAACATATGACCACCACATGCCCTGGAGTGGAAATCATTGAGAACTCTTTTAGCTTCCTTGATCGTAAGGCATCAGCGAAGAACTAAATCAACACTGACACGGTATAAATTATCGTAAATAATATGATGGGGTTGGGAGTGATGCCGAATCCTTCGGTGATCATCCTTAGTCAACGCGGACTGGAATGTGGATGTTTGGAGATACATGATGATATCACTGTAACATGGATCAAGGTTGATAATCAGGAAGAAAGTCTCATCCAGAAGTTGTTCATCTACACCAACAGGGAGAGACTTAGAGGGAAGGGAACAAATCAATTCGGTGAAAATGAGTGACTTCTTAGATTTGGCAGTAGTAAATACTAAATCAAATTCTTGTAGGATCGCGATCCATTTAGAATATTTGCCCCCCAGCAATTGACGAGTCAGGATATAGGTCATGGGGTTGCATTCAGAAATCACCATAGTCGTGCGCAAAAGGATGTAGTGTCGAAAGCATTGAACAACCTGGATGGCAGCCAAAGCCAACTTCTTAACATATGCATAACGTGTTTCAGTGTCGAGGAGATTACGACTAAGTAGATAACATGTTCATTGCCTTCGTCGTCATCTTGGACCAAGGCCATAACAATGGTTCTAGGGGCTGGGCTAGGTAAATGAAGTAATCTCGATAATAATCCAGAGGATGCAATAGAGGAGCATTTAAAAGGACGACCTTGAGATTATGAAAATATTTTTGGGCCACCTCATCCCATACAAAGGGCGTTCCCTGTTTTAGGAACCGAGTAAATCCTGTAGCCAGCCCAACATAATTGGGTATAAAACGATGGAGAAAATTTGCCTTTCCTTGCAGGCTTTGGAGTTGGTGTCGTGAAGATGGAGGGGGTAAATTTACAATGGCCTCGACTTTTAGTGGATCAAGGCGAATACCATCCTTAGAAACGATGAAGCCGAGGACTCATCCATATTTTACACAGAAAACACATTTATGCGGGTTTAACCGAATGTTGTAGTGTTTACAGTGCAAAAAAATCTGTCGAATATGGTCCAGGTGATCTGAGCGCTTACGAGATTGAGTGGGAAGGTCATCCAAGTAAGGCTGGACAATGTTGCGAATATCATGAAACGCATATGACATTGCCCGCTAAATGTAGGCCCAACATTTTTGAGGCCAAAAGGGAGCTTTTTGTACATGAACGTACCCACAAACAGATAAAATCCATCTTTTCTTGATCGGTCGGCGCAATGTTGATCTAGTTGTAACCAGAAAAATCATCCATAAAGGAAAATATCTCACTCCCGGCACATTCATCAATGATTTGATCAATGAAGGGAGTCAGATAGTTATCTTTAGGACAAGCACGATTGAGATCTCGATAATCAATGCAAACGCGGATCGTGCCATGTTTTTTAGTCACCGGGACAATATTGGACACCCAATATATAAAACGGATGGGATAGATGAACTTAGCTTTGAGAAGTTTTTCAACTTCACCCTTGATAGCGGTGACCTTCCTAGGGTGTAGTGGACAGAGTCGTTAGCGGACATTCTTCACCTGTGGATAAGTTGGTATTTCATGCACAATGATGCTAGGATCAATGCTAGGAATTTCTTCGTAGGACCATGCAAACACATCATAGAATTCCTGAAATAGACAAGTATAAGTCTTGATCTCATCCAGAGAACAAGATACCCCAATATGTACATGTTCAATGATACTAGGCTTGATAGAAATATCAATTGGCATCGTTTGGGTAATATTACCCAAATTTCCTTCCAACCATACTTCATGAGTCATGATCGATGGTAGAAGCAGGAGGGAAGGAAATGAAGAAGAGGACTCTTCGAAATCGGTAGACATGACTGCCAGACGAGGCAGGAATGAGGAGCAATGATGAGTATCGGTCCAAGGTGGTTCCTCAAGAGACATGAATTCCATGATACCTTCATCGGAAAGGAATGTCTCGGCTAAGGGATCAGGGGAGTCCAAAGCCCTAAGCCAAGGGATTGAGAGTATGTATTGAGAGAGGTCTTCAAAACAGAAAAATAAAAGGATGCGGAACTTGAAGCCAAAAAAATTTCCACGTAATTGACTTCGGTGGGACTAAGTGGCATAAGCTCGCCCCAGGTATCAACAAGATCTGGTGAAGGTATGACCCAAGGATCAAATTTAACGGAGACCATGTTGATAGAGGCAACATGAGAAGGTGGGAGCAGAAAAAATACCATTAAGGCAAAATCTTTAAAAAGACCAACCCCCACACTCTCATAGGGAGCACCAGTGCGCTTGACGTATGGAACATTACCATTCGAGGAGGAAGAGGCAAAGAAAGACAGTTGGTCAACAGTGACAATCTTCCCTTGATGGGGAAAACGAATCACGCAAAATAGGGAGGAGGCTACAACATGCATAACATGGGTCCAACTCCGACCGAGTAGAAGATTATAATTGAGATTGGCATCAACAATCTCTACCGTGACTTGCACTGTCTTGCTTTCTAGGGTAATGGCAAGGTTAGGTAAGACACTGAAGGGTCATGAATCGTGCCCATTGAAAGCTTCCAAAGTGTTTGGAGATTGGTTCAAAGTAGGAGAACCAATAGCCTTCCATAACGCAGTTGAACTGATGTAGGTGGAAGCACCTTCATCGATGACAGTCCTGTGGATGGTCTTCTCATTGATGATTACCTTAATGAGAAAGGCAATCTAATGAGGGAGGCACGGAACATGGTTCTCTAGATCAAAACATATCAAATTGGAATCGGTGGGATCGAAACCCCCAATAGTTGACTTCAAATATTTCCACTGCGATGGGCAGCTTTAGAGCACCTTGAGAGCTGACATAGCTGAAGGCTCCTGAGCCAAATCCTCAACAATATTATAGTGTTGAGCAGCTCGGGTGTTAGGATTGTACAAGGATTTTCGTAGCACACCTCGAGAGGGTGGCTGTATAGCGGAATCAAGGTTAGGGCGCTCAATATGGAGAAGGCGAGAGCTCGGAGCATAAGAAGAAGGGGTGGCTTATTTCTCTTTCCCAGTTTTTGGAGCAAGAGTTTGGTAATATTTCAATCTAGTAGCCACATTAATAGGCGTACTCATCATGAACACTTGAGATCTCGAGGAAGAAGGTGATTGGGGTTGGTCTACCATTTAGGTCTGCTGAGACAGAAATGGCTCTTTGAGGATAGTGGGGGTCCCTTTGAGCAAGCGACTAACTTCGGATCATCGGGGACAATCCTTAGTGTAGTGATGTCCCTTGCAAATGAGGCAGGGATACCTAGGTTTCTGTTGCGAAGATTTGCCAACAGACAATTTGGGAGGACCCTGTTTTGGGGCATCGTCTTTACCCTTGCCTTTTCCTTTCTTCTTACCTTTCGAGGATTTTTCCACTACGATAGAATGGACAACGTGGATCTCTAAGGTTTAACCAAGGCCAAGTGGATTCTAGGAAGAACTATTAGGGACAGCATTTGAGACCAACTTCTGTCTGGAAGAAGATTTAGCAGGGGTCTAGGATACTGAACCAATAACTCCATCGTCAAGAGGTATAGCTTGTGACTTTGATGTTGTGGAATCAGATGATGGCCGCGGAGCATCGTGTAACAACTCATACAAAGTGCCAGACCGAGAGTAAACTAGATCCAAGTACTGGGCACAAGCAATGGCTTGTTCTTCAGTGACACATCCACCCAAGATATATCGTGAGCAATTGGGGCCACAAACGATTTAGTGAACCATTCAGTAAGCAATTGATCAGCAATCTCAAATTTGATTAGGCGACGCCTACGTCTCCATTCATGGTTGTGATCAGAGATGTGTGTCACAATATCTTGCTTAAGAGATCGGCAATTGAAAATGTGTGAGGAAAGCCATGGCTAAAGAGTTAAAGTCATGGTACGTACTTCGAGGAAGCTCAATGTACCACTTGGCTACAACGCCTGTGAGGGTTCGTTGGAAAAGACAAAGATGAATGGAATCATTAACATAAGAGTTTGAAGAGCACTAGAGGTGATATGTCATCACATGGGCCTGAGGATCTTCTTTTACTTTCCCATCGAACTTTGGACAATCGCTTGGTATCTTGGACGGCATCAGAGGCTAGTATGGCAAATGAAGGATTAGATCATTTGTAAAGAGAGATACATCCGACAACTTAAGTGTGGCCAAGAATGGCAATTGGGTGTTAAAAGGCATAGGATGTCGGTAAGCGTGTCCAAACGGAAGAGCCCATCCTAGCTGGCAAGGATTTTGGCCATATGGCATATGATGCTGCCCCCATAGGGAGCATTTTGACCTTGCATACCTTGCAACTGTCCAGCCATAGGTTGCTAATAAGAAACATACGGGTTAAAAGGTTGTTGAGCTTGTTGACCTTGGACATATGGATATTGGACCTGCTGTCCTTGAACATATGGGTGATGAACCTATTGTCCCTGAACAAGAGGATTTTTGACCTGATGTCCTTGGGCATAAGGTCGATACATTTGTTGCCCTTGAACATAGGGATTCTGTACCTACTGCCCTTGACCAAAAGGATTTTGAACCTGTTGGCCTAGGGCGTTAGGGTTTTGTACCTGATGCCCTTGGCTAGAAGGATTCTGGACCTGTTGACATAGGACATTAGGTTTTTGGGCCCGCTGCTACAGGACTTTACCTTGGCCTTGGCCTTGCAAAGGTTGACCCTGCTAACATGTATACAAGGGTTGCTGCTACCTGGGTTGGTTTTGTTTTTATAAACCAACCTGGAAGATAAAATAAAAAAGAAGTTGATTCCCTCCTGTGAGGTTATTCCTAGAATCTATGGACTCCCAAAAATCCATAAGGAAGGGGTCCCTCTCAGACCAATCGTTAACACCATTGGTTCCCCTACATATGAATTAGCTAAGTACGTAGCTAAAATCCTAAAGCCTTTGGTTGGTAACACAGACTCCTTCATAAAAGACTCAACACATTTTGTTAATCTTATTAAGGATAAAAGGGTGGATAAAGATGATATTCTTGCAAGCTTTGATGTTGTATCCTTGTTTACAAAGATTCCCCTTGATGAAGCGGTACATGTTATAAAGATGGCCACCGATCCTGAAACAGCAAAGTTTGCAGAAATCTGTTTACGGTCCACTTTTTTCAGTTTTCAAGATCACTATTATGAGCAAATCTCTGGAGTTGCCATGGGTTCCCCACTCTCACCGATTGTCGCCAACCTATACATGGAGTACTTTGAGAGAAAATCCCTTGACTCATTCCACTTGAAACCAGCATGGTGGAAAAGATTTGTCGATGACACCAACCTGAATTGGACTCACGGTAGAACAGAGCTTGAGAAATTCTTCAATCATCTTAACTCTTTATCCCCTGAAATCAAATTTACTATGGAGCTTGAAGAGAATGGTAAGATCCCCTTTCTAGATGTCCTGATCAGTAGAAGGGAAGATGGTACTTTGGGGCACCAGGTCTATAAGAAGAAAACTCACACTGATAGCTATCTTCATGCTGACTCTTACCATCATCCCTCCCAGAAATCTGGTGTTTTAAACACCCTGGCTGTTAGAGCTTTCAGGATTTCTGACCCTGAACACCTAAAAGATGAGATTAAACACTTAACTTCTGTCTTCAAAAACATTGGATACAAGGAGTGGAGTATCAAAAAAGCTATAATAAGGGCTCAAGACAGGGCCCTCTCAAAGCGTAACCCTGAAGACAAGAAAGAAAATCAGGGGAGGTTTTACCTTCCATTCATCCAAGGGGTTACCGACAAGATTGCAAAAATATTAAAAAAGAAAACATAGAAACTCAATTTACAACATGTGGAACGATAAGACAGATGATGAGGTCAGTTAAGGATAACATTGATCGTCAACAACTCAAGGGTGTATACAAGATTGATTGTTCATGTGGTAGGAGTTATATTGGGGAAACAGGTCGATCTCTGAAAACTAGGCTTAAGGAGCACGCAGCTGACATAAAGAACGAAAGAGCCCGTACATCAGCGCTTGCAGAGCACTCATCCAAGACCAAACATCATATGTGTTTGGAAGACGCCAAGGTGATTGCAAGAGAGGACAATTATCACAAAAGAAAAATCAGAGAAGCCATTGAAATTATGAAATTTCCGCAGAACCTCAACAGGGACAATGGAAGTGAGATCAGTGGAAGCTGGTTTTCCCTGATCAGACAGATAAACCCCTCGAGACCCTTGGAAGCATAAAGATCAAAAAACCTTCCATCCTGAAGGTTTGGTTAATTAATTAATTAAATAAAAAATAAATAAAATTAATAAAAAAATATAAAATATAAAATATAAATAAAATTAAAATCATAAAAGTTAGTAATAACTAGATATTAAATTGATAATATCAATTTATTAATAAAATGGAAAAATCTAATTTTAATCAATAAATTAAAACAATTGAAATAATAAATTATTTTAATTAATTAGAATTTCAAAAAAAATGGAGAAACAAATTAGGGAATTTGATTGAATTAATAATTATCTAGTGTAATTGTTTATTTTTATTTAATTTAGCTTAATTATATTATTTTATAAAATTTAATCTTATAATATATTAATTAATTTATTAATAAATAATTGGGGAATCAATTAATTGATTTATTAATAATTAATCTAAATTAAGCTAAAAATTAAATGAAAAATAATAATTTATAAGCATAAAAATAAATATTTATGATTTTGATCAAATATTTATAAACTAAAATAAAATAATAGATTATAAACTAAAATAATAGATTAATTAAGTAATTAAGTAATTAAGTAAGCCGATTTAATATTAAAATGAAGTAGTATTTAATCCATAAATAAGGGTTAGAAATTAATTAATTGATTAATAATCAATTTAGTGTTAATGGTTGATTATAAAAAAGGAAAAATAAAAATAAAAAATATCTATAAATAAATAAAAAATTTCAATTGAATAAACATGGCCTAATTATTATCATTAAGTAATTAATTAAAAGAATAAAAAGAATAAAGAATAATGATAATAACAAAAATCATGTGCCGGCCCTTATATTAGGGTTCTTTAGTTTATTTATACCCAGGCGCTCAGCTCTTTCTCTCTCAATAATCTTTCATTCATTTCTATCTTTCTGAATTTGTCCTGATGATGGACCCCCTTTGGGGTTTGAAACGTCGGCAGAATGAACTTAAAACTGTGGATAATCCGGAACATGAAGCTACAAAAAACTTCCATAGAGGCTTGAAATCCAACAAGGGTTGACCTTGCGGTTGCAAATTTTGTCCCTAGGGCTGCAGAGGTTGGCCCTACGAGGACATGGGCTAGGAGGTGTACAGAGCATATTGCATCTGCTGCTACATGGTTTGCTGCAACTGTTGCAAGGGTTGACCCTGCGATTGTTGCAATTGACCTTGCTGCGGGATCATTTGTCGTTGTTGTTGCGCGGATGGTCCTTGCTGCAACAAAGGTTTCCCTTGCGGTAACAAAGGTTTCCCTTGTTGTTGTAGAGGTTGTCCTTACTGTTGCAAGGGTACTTGAACAGTGCCCATAAAATTTTCGAACTAAATTTGGCCATAGCCATCCTAGAAGGTGGATGAGCCAAGCTGAATGTACTGCCCAGACTGAAGGGTGTAAGGTTTATTAACCATTCCTTGAGAACCATATGGAACGTAAGGAGTTTGGTATTAGACCTAAGCCTCATAGGGATGATGATACTGAACATTGCTTGATCCAGACGGACCAATGGGATTATGAACTTGTTGGTACTGGACATTTCTTGATCCAATAGGATCAGCAGGGTTATGAATAACACCAGAAGAAGGTTGGGTCATACCAAGCATGTGAGCTTGTGATCCACTCACATTTGTGGCACTTGAAACCATAGAAACATTTAGGTTTTTCCCCCCAAGCAGTGGCACAGCTTGGCCACTGACTAGAGGGATAGAGGAACTGACAGAGACATTCTTCGAAACTGCCGGTTGGTACTAACTAGTGACTGGGACTAATGATACAAGGATGTTCAAAATGGTAGATTGCACTAGGACTGAGGTAACATCTTGTTGGGAATTTGTGTTCACAATGAAAGGACCTAAAGCAGGCATGGAGCCTAACGCCCAAACAGGGTTATGGTAAAGTGATGAGGCACTAGGTGTACCTGAAACCAACTATGCCAAAGACACGTAGTTAGGTTGCAAACTGGAGGGAATACCCCCTATATAGGGGAAACCCTCACGAGGAAAAGGTTGTTCTTCCTCCTCGACAGTGTGTGGAGTAGAAATTTCTGACTCCTTCGGAGAGGTGACTGGAGCATCACCTTCGGATTCCATATCTGGAAACAAACGACGATGAATGGTTGAAGAGGTACGAGGGGATAGTTCCAAAGGAACACCTGGCTGGTCATACGAACTGTAAGGACACTGCAGTGATATCACAACAGGGTCAAACAAAGGATTCAAAGGGTAGGTAACCAGTCTAAGTTGACTGTCAGTGGTTGACAATTTCTCGAGAGTTTGAACGAGGTTGTCCGGAGATTTTAGGCCAAGATCAGTGGATGACCCAGTAACGAAAGTAGGTGGAGGACAAGATGACAAAGGTTGAATGCTCAGAAAAATTCTGAGTTCAACACCTTGGTCCTCAAGTGACTCTGGTAACTCTGGAAATGACTCCTCAAACAATCTTTCAAACGGAGGAGAGGAAGAGGAACTAGGTGAACCAGATGGTTCAGCCACAATGACCTTGTCTTGGTTGATAGAAAAATAAATTTGAAGCCTTTAAAATGTTCTTTAAGGGAAACTCACGATTTGGTCTCAGAAAAGACTAACAAGATGTTATCAAATCATGGGCAATCAATTATTAAGACGCATAAAATGATTGGTGCTCTTTCATATTTTAAGAGTCAAGAAAGAAACAAAGATGACTCTATCACTTTTGATTGAAAATGAGCTCAAAAGGACAAGTGCTATAATGATCTTTTATGTTTAATGAGCCAAAAAGATCAAATGACTGCTCTGCATGATCTAGGTAAACAGGATTACCAAGCAATTGTGAATTGCAGAATACCTCTCGGAGAATCGAGAAGTACGAGCAGGCAATCTCCCGAATGTTGTGTTCAGTGTATCATGTTTGCAAGGCAGCCGACTCGGCTTCCTAAGGATAAAGGGTTGCAGCCTAGAGGGCCATTATATACTCGATGGTACAGGGAGCACAAATCCATATTAGTGTTGGCTAATGTCGAAGCTAACAACAACTGCTAGGTTTAAAGACATCGGAACACATCTCTAGCCTAGACCTTCTAGATATGATCATTAAGTGTCAAATGTGCCTTAAGTTAATTGAATTCATTTTAAAGTTTATCTTAAGTTATGTTTCGGTTTTCAGGTCTTAGTGATGCGACTCGAAAAACCCTAAATGCGACTAAATGAGACAAAACCCTTTCAATTCGATAAATTGCCTACACTAGAGAGGGTAGAAACTACGCAATCAAATGCAAACAACCAAGCAACTGAAAACAAAATGATCTTTCACTACTTCACTTTTCACAAAAAATAAACTAACGAAAAATGCATTCCAATTCCTAATTTCCTTACAAACACATTTCTAATGGTCCTTTCAAAAGTAAGAGAGTTCTTTTCATTTTCAAACGCCAATGCAATCCTAGTCTTTTAATGATGCAGGGTATCGTAGTAAAATGATGCAACAAACTAGAATTTCATATTTTTCATGAAACAATGAGATAAACTTTTCACATACAACACTTCAATGAACAGGTTTAGCTCTTCAAGAAAATGAAAACATGAAAAGAGAGGCTCATTCAGACTAATGAAGTACCAACTTTACCAACAACAAGACAAGAAACGTAATCTATGCCAGAAAAGAAACATTTAGACAATAAACGAAAACTTTTCAAACTTGTGTAATGGAAATCAAAGTCGTCAAAGGACCGCAAACGGAATGCAAGGAGTAAGTACACCTACAACTCAACTTACTGAGTTCACAACAGCTGAACGAATGACAGTCTAGATGCCCTAGTGCCACTGACCACTCAATGACTCAAGAAATCAAACAAAAAGATGATAAGCCAACAAGCAAACAAAACCAAATGAAAAGTAGCTTTCTAGTCAGGGAGAAAATGGTCTAAAAGGCTTACGGGGTCAAAATCATGAGAGAAAAACACACTGGCCAAGATTGGGGACAAACCCTAGTCTTCCCTTATAGCCATCGACGCGACTGCCTAACTGACAACAAGTGCCAGAGGCTGGTCGGTGTGACTATTTCTCAGCATATCGCGCTGATCGGCACGAATGTCAGCGGATTAAGTGCGCTGATCGAGGGAGTCAAAAAAAAAAAAAAAAAAAAAAAAAAAAAAAAAAAAAAAAAAAAAAAAAAAAATAAAAAAAAAATAAAAATAAATAAAAATTAATAAATATAATAAAAATAAAAATAAAAAAATAAAAATAAAAAAATGAAACACGGACTAGATCTGCTACTATGAATTTCAAACTTAGGCTAGTAAGGAGGAGAAAAGAAACATAACCAAAGGGAAAAAGTGGAACTAGAAAAGTTCACACGAAATCATGAAATCCAAGACAAACAAAAGGATCGGTTCCCCAATATGGTCGCCAATTTGTGGTGAAGTAAAATTAGAAGTGCGGACACAAACAAATTCCTCTAGCCCAATAATGGGTCTAACCACAACTGATACATTCTATGGAAGATTTCCTTAGGTTAGAACCAATTAAGAGGGCCTACCTCTTAGTATGCTTATCCCATTTGATGATGTCCTTACTTACTCACTCCAGCTATCTCTCGCTTCCTTCTTTAAACACCTGAAACAAGTAAACAACAACAAACAACAATCGTGATAATAGACAAATTGTAATTCAACCTACTTAACAAGTCAAGAAACATTAAGCCATGAATATGTAAGGTGACAAATCATGTAGGAAATCAATTGATAGTTACATATATATATTGAATCAAAAAGAGATTACAACCATTGCCTTGACATTGCCGCTCTCCTCTGAAAATACCACACTTTTGCTAGCATTCCATGATGGCCTCAACAACAATAATTTTAAGGCTCTTCCCTTTATGCTTCACTCCAAAACAAATCACACTTCTCCCTCACACAACTAGAGAGCTACAACTATGAATAGCTTGATGTTCACTCCAAACTTAATTAGCACTAGCACACTAACATTAACACTAGCTTGTGCTTGGGAAAAAGGGAGGTTTATATAGGATGAATGGATGGGAGATTGATCCTCTTCTCATGGGAGAAGGTCTTATCCCTTGAGGTAGTTCTAACATTATAGGGGAAAGGAGCCCAAACTAACATTCTCGAACCCATTCGGCCAAACCATTTACGAGACTTCTGTTACGAAGCTTCTAGAGCTCGAAGCTTTGGCTCTTAATTTAAAAGAAAATCAATAAGAGGACCAACGCGACTAGAACAAAGCTAAGTTTCTCCGATCAACTCTAGGGACATTTCTAATCCCTACATATCAACTCGAGGAAGACAAGGGCCATTAGCATCGATCTTGTAAACTAGTCAAAACAAAAGTTTCAGGGGAAATGGTGTAAAGGGGAAGTGATCTGCTCATGAATAGGGACACAATGGGGGTTTCTTCATGAAGGGAAAGCATGTAGGGTTCACTATAGAGGTCCTCCAGGATCAAGGAATGGGGAGTACAGGGACAGTGACAAAATGATGTGTAACATTTGGGAGAATGTAACACAACAGAATACAAGGTATTTGTATGTCGAAAATAACCCCTTATATGGATTGAAATATTTGTTCTATTTTTCTTCATATCAAATATAGAGGTTTTGATTTGTAATTGTAGGGTGTCCTTAATACATTCATAAAAGACATAGACCGAGAAATTTGGATAACATTCAAACCATACTGGCCCATTGGATAGGAGAGCAATAATCCAACCAAGTAGGGAGTAAGTGTACTTGTTATAAGTGAGGTCTCTTATAGTTGCTAAGATGGATATGTTTAATTCTCTGTTAGTTAATGCAAAGATCTTGAATATTATGCAACCAAGATGGAAATATGAAGTATTATGTTTGCGGGCTTCTCATTGAAGTTCTTTGGGATCTAACAAAGGAATGGTTTGGATGGCTTCTGTGTTTTCCTGAATTTGCCTAACACATTCTTTAATAGAGACTCTTGCTACAACTTTGAAATGAAATACAGAGAGATCATACTACACTTCTTAGGGGATGAAATTAGGAACCTTCCAACATGATGAAGGCTGGCTTTCTACAATCTCTATCTCAGCAAAAATTTTATTGATGGTGATGCATTATGAAACAGACTTTGCATATCAAGATTTTATGTTTTTTATTCATTATCTTGAACTTTATGAAAAGAGATAGATTTTCATCTAGCTTCCATTTTTAACTGAGAAGAAGTTATAGAATTACTCGGAGAACCATAACTTACTAGCTATGATACCAATTTGTCACAGAGGCTTCCTCCGACGGAGAATGAAGCTCGTAAATGAAAATGATTATGGATTGAGCTACATGAACTTTTACTTGAACCTTCAGGAAAATCCAATGCAAACACACTCTTTCAATGACCTCTTGCCTATACAAGCAAACAACACTCAAGGATCTGAAGCGAACCTCAGATGAACCTTAGACGACCTTCACTCAATCGCATAAAGTTTATGTGCAGAGATATAACATGGAATGGAACTTATTCTTTTAATTAAAGAAACTGGATATTACAACATATGGGTATTATAAATAGATCCGAACATCAACAAGACACAAAACTATCTTAGGCCAAACAAGAGATTGACTGCGAAGGCCTTTACCAGTTATACTAGCTCATTATAACCCAGGAACCAAAGGCTTCCTGGCCTGTTGTAGACTTCGTCTATGAATCAGAGTAGTCTAAACCAAAGGACTCTTTTCCTATGCAAGTTTAGCCACTTTAGGTTCTCACTAGGCTAATAGGTCCTGATGCGCAGACTTCTCAAACTTTTGACTCCTAGACTGTTACACACTGAGCTCTCTCAATCTCTCCCAAACCCCTTATGCCCCAAATGGTTCTCAAGTTGGGGGTGGGGGGGGGGGGGGGGAGAGACAAAATGAATCCTATGGTACTATTGATACTCACTAGTGTCTTTTCCATAGATGCTTTATGATGTGGGTCAAATCGCATCAATCGTTGGAGAAGTGCTCTGAGTCTCAGAGAATCGTCTCGTAAAGTTTTATAATAATGAATTTTTGGGATAACGAATCGCCTTAAAAGTATACAAAGTTGAGAGGTAAAGCATCCCACGATACCTTTATTTACATAGTGGAGATATTATCGAAATCCCATGATACCGGTCACACTCATCGTCATGTGACTAGACTTTTACATTATTTCACATAGTGGATGCTTTTATCATGCAAAGCCCACAAGAAATGAATATATGTACAATAGTTATGTTCCCAACATATTTGTGCCAGGGAATCTTTGTTTGGCATATATTCCACTAGTGTTCCATGCTTTAGAAAAGGAGCGTCGAACTATCATGGGCTTCCTAAGTACTATTTGATGCTTTATTTTCGTCATGACTAACCATTGGTGATGTTTAGCCATAAAATCCAAAATAATCCCATCATCTATGAATCTATTTAAATCTACTACAATTTTACAAGGCTAGTGAAAGCAGTCCATACATTCTTTGCATGCTTGTCTATAATCTGATTGGAAATAAATGGGGTCCATGGCAATTTGTTGATGCCGAACCATTTCCTCAGGTGTGTGGAATCCTTTAGAGAAAAACTATTAAACTATTGAGAAAGAAGTAAAATTTACATGGAATTACATTGATAAATTTGATATACACCTAATAAACAAAATATTTCTTCTCATAATTGATGCTTAAACCATAAAGAAGGTGTTAACCAAAGACATCAGGAAACCAGGAGAGTCAAAGTTTGCGCGATGCCAAGCTCTCTTCACAAAGTTTGATTTTGAAATTGAACACGTCAAGGGTAGTTAAAATTGTATTCCTAATTTTCTCAGCAAGGAAAATCTTCAAGAATAATCCCATATAATGGTTATATTACTCGTTGGGCAATGGATTATAAACTGGGACTAGATGAGAGTCAAATGAGATTTCTGATTTTTCTTTAGGAAACAAACTGGGAAATTTATCTACTGATTTCTGAATAAAATGTACAAGGACAGGATGGCTAAACAATAATGAAGAACGAATGTCTTTATCTTTGGACGTAGAAGACAATTTTCCCAATTACGAGGAAAGATCTTCAATCTTTGTATGGGTCAGCATAAAAGCTTTGTGGAATTCATTTTCAATTTCCTCAAACTATCCATCTATTTTTGCAGATAATGTTCTTGCTTCACTATGACCTTCTCGTACAAATCCTTCTATTGTAGAAACAAAAAACTGGAAATCATTCAGACTTTTATTTATACTGTTTACAAAGACTTGCAAAGACTCTACTTGTTCTTTTTGTGCATTTGATGTTGATGCATGCATATCTAAACATTTCAAACCAGTATTGGTCCAATTTACTTGTTCACTGACTTTGTATTCTTCCCTTTATTCATATGGTTGAGTCATCTTTGAGGACTAAAGCTATTGCGTTAACCACCTTTCCTATTTCTTCAAGGACGATTCCTTTATATGGAGGAAAAGTAGAGGTGGATTCTATCTTACTACCATCACAAGCTGTCTAATGGTGATTAGAAGAAGATTCTACTGATAACATTTGTAAATCCATGTTTCCTTCTTGCTTCTTCCATTCATAAAAATAAATCAATGAATCTGTATAATCCATATATTCCTTCCATCTTAATGAAAGATTTGTTTTTTGTTTTTTTGTTTTTTTGTTCTTTTGTTTTTTGTTTTGTTTTGTTTTGTTTTTGTTTTTGTTTTGTTTTGTTTTTGTTTTGTTTTTCTTGTTTTTTTGTTTTTGTTTTTGTTTTTGTTTTGTTTTTTGTTTTTGTTTTTGTTTTTGTTTTTGTTTTGTTTTGTTTTGTTTTGTTTTGTTTTGTTTTTTTTTAGCAGATGTAGTCAAATTGAATTCCCTCGCATCTAAATGAGTAAATAAATCCCAATTTATCATTCTTTTCATCCAGTCTGAATTTAGTTTACAGTTAGGAAAACCTTCCATGAGAGAGAAGAACTTAAACATCTCAAGCTTAGATGGCCTTTTGCAGTCACTTGGGATAAGGTTCTGAAATTAAATTGATGGGATGAGATGGTCCATTTGTTCCAAATACCCTAATCCATATCTAGGCATCCCTGGAGGCCTCATTTTGCTAAACATTTCTTTTAGACTTGGTTCTTCATTTTCGAGGGATGGAAGTTCATGTATCATCATGACAATTTCATGTGGAAATAAGATGTCAATGCATTTTGGATTTGGACAAGAATTGTTTAACAGACCAGATGGAGCATCTCCTGTCCTGAGATTATGATGTCTATGGGAGGTAATATGTACAAGAGACTTTATATTTGCTAATGTCTGATAGGAAGGGCACTTGATTACTAAATCTGAAAGATTTAAGGTTTGTGCAAGGTCAAATAACTCAATGTGGGAACATTCTGTATAGGCGGATAAATGATGTGACACAGATGCTTCAAAAGGAATTGGATGGGAAGCTTTATATTCTCGGAATTCTATTTCAATTTTTTTTTTTTTTTGGATGGTGGATCTCTTTGGAAATGATAGAATGGAAGAGGAGGGATTCTCTTGGATTTGTGCAAAGGTGATGTTCTGTATTCTTTGAAATCTGGGCATGTCCACTACCCAACTTTCTGGAAAACTTAATTCTTCCCATTTTATGACCTAGTGTTCAATCTTATGATTTTGAGCATCTGTAATGACTACAACACTTGACTTTGAATCTCGGCTGGCAAAACGTAACACAACAAGATACAAGGTATTTGTATGCCGAAAACAACCCCTTGTATGGATTGA
Source organism: Pinus taeda (assembly GCA_000404065.3). NCBI lineage: Eukaryota > Viridiplantae > Streptophyta > Pinopsida > Pinales > Pinaceae > Pinus > Pinus taeda. Next base: position 153,186 of record APFE030267594.1, on the reverse strand, counting down.
AACATTTGTTCTCTTTTTCCTCATATAATATCCAGAGGTTTTGGTCTGTAGTTGCAGAATGTCTTTAATACATTCGTCAAAGAAATAGACCAAGAAATTTAGATAAAAATCAAGCCATACTGGCCCATTGGACAAGGAAGAAACAATCCCACCAAACAGGAAGTAAGTATACTTGTTATGAGGGAGGTCTCTTATAGTTGCTTAGATAAATGCATTTAATCCTTTATGAGTTAAAGCAGAGATCCCAACTCTTATATAACCAAGATGGACATGTGAAGTATTATGTTTGTGGACTTCCCGTTGAAGTTCTTTGGGATCTAATAGAGGAATGGTTTGGATGGCTTATGTGTTTTCCTGAATTTGACTAACACATTCTTTAATAGAGACTCTTATTACAACTTTGAGATGAAGTACAAAGAGATCACAATACGCTTATGAGGGGATAATGTTAGGAAGCTTCCAGCATGATGAAGGTTGGCTTTCTACAATTGTTAGGTCAGTTGAATTTATTATAGATGATGATGCATTATGAAATAGACTTTCCATATCAAGATTTTATGTTTTTTGTTCATTCTCTTGAACTTTAAGAAAAGAGATAGATTTGCATCCAACTTCCATTTTTAATTGAGAAGAAGTTATAGAATTACCTAGAGAACCAGAAGTTACTAGCTCTGATACCAATTTGTCATAGAGGCTTCCTCCAATGGAGAATGAAGCTCGCAGATGAAAATGATTTTGGATTGAGCTACATGAACCTTTAGGCAGATCCAATGCAATTGTGCTTTTTCAACAACCTCTTGCTTATACAAGAAAACTGCACTCGAGGATCCTAAGCAAACCTTAAATGAACCTTAGTCGATCTTCACTCAATCAAAGAAAGTTTATGCACAGAGATATAACACGGAATGAAACTTCTTCTTTTTATTAAATAAATTGGATATTACAACAGATGGGTATTACAAACAGATCTGAAGATCAATGAGACACAAAACTATCTCAGGCCAAACTAGAGATTAACTGTAAAGGCATTTACTAGTTATACTAGATCATTATAAGCTAGGAACCAAAGGCTTCCTAGCCTATTGCAGACTTTGTCTATGAACCAGAGTAGTCTAAACCAAATGACTCTTTTTTATGAAAGTTCAACCACTTTAGGTTCTCGCTAGGCTCACAAGTCCTGTTGTGCAGGCTTCTCAAACTTTTGACTCCTAGATTTGTACACATTGAGCTCTCTGAATCTCTCCCAAACTCTCGATGCCCCAAATGGTTCTCCTCCCCCTTATTTAATAAGAAGTTGAGGGGGGAGGAATGGAATCCTATGGTACTACTGATACTTATAAATGTATTTTCCGTAGATTCTCTGAGATGTGGGTTAAATTGCACCAATCGTTAGAGAAGTGCTCCAAGTCTCAGAGAATCGTCTAATAAAGTTTTATAATAATGAATCTTTGGGACAGGGAATCATCCTAAAATTATACAAAGTGGAGATGTAAGGAATCTCATGATACCTTTATTTACATAGTGGAGATATTATCAGAATCCCACGATACCGGTCACACTCATCTTCAAGTGACCAGACTTTTACATTATTTCACACAGTGGATGATTTTATCGTGCAAAGCCCACGAGAAACGAATATATGTACAATAGTTATGTTTCCAACATATTTGTGCTAGTGAATCTTTGTTTGGTGTATCTTCCACTGGTGTCCCGTGCTTTAGAAAAGATGCATCAAACTATCATGGGCTTCCCAAGCTTTATTTTCATCATGACTAACCATTGGTGATGTTTAGCCATAAAATCCAAAAGAATCCCATCATCTGTGAATCTGTTTAAATTTGCCACAGTTTTACAAGGTTGGTGAAAGCAGTCCATACATTCTTCACATGCTTGTCTGTAATCTGAATGGAAATAACTGGGGTCCATAACAGTTTTGTTGATGCTGAACCAACAATTTTCCTCAGGTGTGTGGAATCTTGCAGAGAAAAACTACTCAACTATTGAGAAAGAAGTAAAAGTTGCCTAGAATTGCATTGATAAATTGGATATACACTTAATAAACAAAAGATTTCTTCTCAGAATTGATGCTTCAGCCACGAAGAAGGTGTTAACCAAAGACATCAAGAAACCAAGAGAGTCAAAGCTTGTGTGATTGAAAGCTCTATTCATAAACTTTGATTTTGAAATTGAAAACATCAAGGGCAATAAAATTTGTATTCTTGATTTTTTTAGCAAAGAAAATCTTCAAGAACAATCCCATCTAATGGTTATGGTACTAGCTGGGTGATGGATCATAAACTGGAAGTAGATGAGAGTCAAATGAGGTTTTTGATTTTTCTGATTTCCCTTTCGGAAACAAACTCTGAAATTTATCTACTGATTTTTTGATAGAATGTATAGGAACAGGATGGATAAACAATAACGAAGGAGGAATGTCTTTATCTTCGTACGTAGAAGATAATTTTCCCAATTGTGAGGAAAGATCTTCAATCTTTGTATGGGTCAACACAAAAGCTTTGTGGATTAATTTTCAATTTCCTCAAACTATCCATCTATTTTTGCATGAAATGTTCTTGCTTCACTATGACTTTTTCGTACAAATCCTTCTATTGTAGAAACAGAAAACTTGAAATCATTTAGACTTTTATTTATACTGTTTATAGAGACTTGCAGAGACTCTACTTATTCTTTTTGTGCATTTGATGTTGATGTATGCATATCTAAACATTTCAAAGCGGTATTGGTCCAATTTACTTGTTCATTGACTTTGTATTCTTCCCTCTATTCCAATGGTTGAGTCATCTTTGAGGACTAAAGGTACTACTTTAACCACCTTTCCTGTTTCTTCAAGGACGATTCCTTTATAAAGTAGAGGTGGATTCTATCTTACTACCATCACACGCTATCTAATGGTGTTTAGAAGAAGATTCTGCTAATAACATCTATAAATTAGTGTTTTCTTATTGCTTCTTCCATTTATAAAAAGAAATCCATGAATCTGTATAATCCATATATTCCTTCCATCATAATGAAATATTTGATTTTTCTGCAAGCCCGGGCTTATATGGCCTTTTGCAGTCACTTAGGACAGGGTTCTGAAATCGGTTTGACGGGATGAGATGGTCCATTTGTTCCAAATACCCTAATCCATATCTAGGCATACATGGCAGCCTCATTTTGCTAAACATTTATGTTAGCCCTAGATCTTCATTTTCGAGGGATGGAAGTTCATGTATCACCATGACAATATCATGTGGAAATGAGATGTCACTGCATCTTGGATTTGGACAAGAATTGGTTAACAGAGCAGATGGGGCTTCTCATGTCCTTGGATTATGATTTCTATGGGAGGTAATATGTACAAAAGACTTTATATTTACTAATTTCTGATAGGCATGACACTTGATTACTAAATTTGAAAATTTTAAAATTTGTGCAAGCTCAAATAACTCAATGTGGGAACAATTTGTACAGGCGAATAGATGATGTGACACAGATGCTTTAGAAGTAATAGGATGGTAATCTTCATATTCTTGGCGTTCTCCTTCATTTTTTTGATTTGGGATGGTGGATATCCTTGGAAATGACAGAGTCGCAAAGGAGGGATTCTCTTGGATTTGTGTAAAGGTGATGTTCTATATTTTTGGAGATTTGGGCATATCCACTACCCAGCTTTCTGGAAGACTTGATTCTCCCCATTTTATGACCTCGTGTTCAATCTTATGATTTTGAGCATTTGTAATACTACAATACTTGACTTTGAATCTTGGTTGGGAGAACGTAACACAATAGGATACAAGGTATTTGTATGCCGAAGACAACCCCTTATATGGATTGAAATATTTGTTCTCTTTTTCTTCATATCAAATCCAAAGGTTTTCATCTGTAGTTGTAGAATGTGTTTAATACATTCATCAAAGACATAGACAGAGAAATTTGGATAACAACCAAACCTTACTAGCCCATTAGATAGGGGAGAAACAATCCGACTAAGCCGGGGGAAGAAATCCTATGGTACTATTGATACTGACTAGTGCCTTTTACGTAGATGCTCTAAGATATGGGTCAAACCACACCAATCATTGGAGAAGTGCTCCAAGTCTCAGAGAATCGTCCAGTAAAGTTTTATAATAATGACTTTTTGGGACAAGGAATCATCCTAAAAGTATACAAAGTGGAGATGTAAGGCATTGTGGTGAAGTAAAATTATAAGTGCAGACACAAACAATTCCTCAAGCCCGATAGCGGGTCTAGACACTAACAAGACATTATATGGAAGATTTCCTTAGATTAGAACCAATTAATAGGGCCTACCTCTTAGTATGCTTATACTGTTTGGTGATGACCTTGCTTGCTCGCTTCAACTATCTTTCGTTTCCTTCTTCGAACACCTGAAACAAATAAACAACAACAAACAACAACTGTGATAATAGACAAATTGTAATTCAACCTACTTAACAAGTCAAGAAACATTAAGCCATAAACATGTCAGATGACAGATTATGTGGGAAATCAATCGATAGTTGCATATATATTAAATCAAGAAGAGATTACAACCATTGTCTTGACGTCATTGTTCTCCTCCAACAAAACCAAGTTCCCACACACTTCCGTTAGCATTCCATGATGGCCTCAACAATGATAGTTTTAAAGCTCTTCCCTTTAGGCTTCACACTAAACCAAATTCACACTTCTCCCTCACACACAACTAGACAGCTACAACTATAAATAGCTTGTTGTTTACTCCAAATTTAATTAGCGCTAGCACACCAACATTAACACTAGCTTATGCTTGGGTAAAATGGAGGTTTATATAGCATGAATGGATGGGAGATGGTTCCTCTTCTCATGGGAGAAGGTCTTATCCCTTGAGGTATTTCCATCCTTATAGGGGAAACGAGCCTAAACTAAGATCCTCGACTCCATCTGGCTCAACCATTTACCAAACTTTTGTTATGAAGCTTCTAGAGATGGAAGCTTCGGCTCCTTATTTAAAAAACTTTCCAAAAGAGGATATGCACGATTGAAATAAAGCTCAGTTGCTCTGGTCAGTGCTAGGGACAGGTTAATCCCTGCATATTGGCATGCGGAGGACAAGGGTCATTAGTGTCGATCTTGTAAACTAGGAAAAACATAAAATTTTTGGGAAATGGTGCAAAAGGGAATTATTATGCTCATGAAGAGAGACACAATGGGAGTTTCTTCATGAAGGGCAAGCATGTAGGGTTCACTGTAGAGGTCCTCTAGGATAAAGGAACAGGGAGTACAGGGACAGTGACAAAATGTTGTGTAATAGATGCCCCCTAAAGCTTGAAGGTTGAACTACAGTGAGGGATGAAATGCTTTATGAATTAGTACGGGGAACTGGAGACTGTCATCGGAAAACCTGCAAGCAAGTACAGATACATATACATAACTGAAAACTTTGTCAAATGATACATGAACCGTGGCATGGACGCAACCATCCAGAGAATGATCATGTAAATGGATCTAGGAATGGGTGCAACCATCAAATGAACAGGATCATATCGAAACTAAAGTATGGTTGCAGCCATCCAATAATGAGAAGGATCACATATGATAACTCATGGTATGGTCATAGCCATCCATCTGAGAGAGACGTGTATATCAACATAATCATGTCACACCGCTTTGCAACTTGGACTTTTGTCATATGAGCCTAGGGTCTTGCGCTCAAACACGACCCGATCAAAGTACAAATTCTAACATGTGAATAGATATGTTGACGTAGAACATGCTAGAAAATCACTTGATTACCAGCCAATGACATAAACTATTAACAAGCGCGAGAGAAACCACTAATAATGAAAATGGTCCTTAAGGTACAATCAACACAATTCACGGAATGTGAATAGAGGAATTGAATTCAAACACCCGTGAAATCACCTGATCAAAATCCAATGATGTGAACTTGTCATTGAGTGCAAAGAACTTGCCATTAGGGCATGCAAGCCCTAAGGTACTAGAAGGGAGTCTCTCGATCAACTTCCCGGATAATGAGCTGAAGTCGACAAGAAGCGACCATGTCGAAGGAGGGCCATGCTATATCCCACATCATCAACACGAGACAAAGGGGTGCAAAATGATTTTGGATGATACAAAAAATCAGGGGTAAGTGTAACTGTAGAAGGACAACTCTTGAACATATCGGCGACACGACTAGAAGTTTGGCAGCTTTTGGATCCATAGGATCGGTGGTCATGATGACGTGGAAGAGATCAAATGGAAGGAAAAAATGAATGGCCCAACCCAGGAAGGTCAACAATAAAAACGAGGATATCCCAACCCGACACAAAGTAGAAAGTGTCATGTTCAAGAGTGAGCTGCCGACACAACTGATTAGATTTCTAAATTTCCCCCCACCATTTCTGGAAGGTACCCAATTATTTTTTAATCGCAAGCTTGAAGGATAGCATATGCTTGCACTGTAATTTCATCCTTCAAATGAATCCGACCTAATAAGTTTAACGAGCCCTAGGAAGGAGAAGCTCATGTTCGTCATGGTGACGAATCCGATGTCATTTAATATTTTAATGAGTCCGACGAAAGTGTAACTCGATATCTTTTTCATGTTTAGAGAGTTTGAAAAATACATGAAAAAGAAAACTCCACATGGTCCCTTTTTGTACATTTGTGTCTCTCGAGCTCGAAAAGGTAGAAAACGATACTCGAGAGAACCGCTTGACCATTCCAGTCAAGGAGTACCTTTTTGTAAATAGTGCATCCCAACCCGAAAAAGGGGTAAATGTATGTTGGGTGCACGACATTTCACATTTGTTAACGAGTTCGAAACGATAAGGGATCATCTATCTTTTCGTGTTTAAAGGGTCATAAAAGAGCTTGAAAGCAGACCCCCCATTTTATTCTTTTTACGAGTCAAAAGGGAAAAACTCAGTAATCTTTTCATTTGAGTTTTACGAGTCGAGAAAAGAGTTGAAACGTGACTCGATATCATCATCGAACATCCATCACCTGTTGCTGCGCAAAAGGGTAAAGTGAATTATCCAATTCTTGAGGCAAAATAGGTCAAAATACTTTAAAAATCCTAATATTTCATGAAAACCTGAATAAAAGGAGGGGAAAGTAATTTTTTTTTACCATTTACCATTTTACCTTGCTGTGAAAAACTTTTCACCCACTTTTTCCCTAATTTTTTTGGAGCATATTGCGGGAGATTCGGGAGGTCATTTGTCGAGTCGCTAGTTTCAGGTAAGAGCCAAGTCCCTAAGCTCCATATCTATACTGTTTATTCCTGTTTTCATCCATTTTTTGGATTTCTGAGGGAGGTTTTGGAAAAAAAAATTGCCCTCGGTCGATGCAAGTTCCAGGCATGGAATCGTGTCATTCGAGGGTAATTAAAATGCCCAATCGCATCGTCGGCGCAATTGTTTTTAAAACAGGCGCGTTGACGCCGTGAACAAGGAAAAATCCATTTTCCTCTCAAAACCACCGTTTAAATCCAAATTTTACTCGCCAAAAATGACTATTGACTTGAATACATGGTTTTGCAAGAAAGAATCGTCAAAAATGGTAGACTGGAAAGAACGTGAGCACGAAGATGTGGACACTCAGGCATTGAATGATCCACATTCCCTAAATGCTTTAAGGAACTATGGGCTCCTCAAGTTCTTTCTCACACCAGGGATGCAGGCTCAACTTGAGCTACTTCGATACCTGATTAGTCTTTGGGACATAAATCGAGAAATATTCATCATTAGTGACTAGGAGCTGGAGTTAGAAACTTTAGACATATATTTCATCACAGGACTGTCCCAGAGAGGGGAACTAGTCAACCTATATGGGTCACGACTAATTGGGGCAATCATATCTTCTCGAACATTGCCCAAAATACCTCAAATCTAAGAGTGGCAAGATTGAGATTGCCACTATATGATGTCTAACACTGAGAGTGCTATTGTTGACTATCAACAGAGTGGAGGGGTCGCAAGAAGTGCACGAGACTAACAAGTCGAAATTTCTATATGCTATCGACTATACAACACCGATGATCTTCAGTTGGGAGGAGGCCATGAAGATCTACATAAAACGCCAATTGACAAAAGCTAAGGCAGGGAATTTGAAGCAATTTTGCTTCGGATTTGAACTAGTGACTTTTTTCTTAGAACGGGTGTCATTGTTCTAGTACTAGCTAACTGAGGTAGATCTGTCGATGCCACGAGACCCACAGATGGCCCATTGGACTCATTTGATGTCAAGTATCACTGGGGGCCAACATATGTCCTATAGGCTCGCCTTCTTTTCATGGCTAAGACAACAGCTGATCGTAGTGGAGGATTGGCCATACAGCGGTACCGGCTTCCACGGTGATCCGTACGTGTTGCTGCCAGTGGGGAGGATTTCGACGACGAAGTTAAAAAATCAATTTTTAATTTTGTGATTTTTTAATTATTATTGTGTGTGTGTGTGTGTGTTTATAACATTTTGTTTTATCAATGCAAATGTTGGACCAGAGCATCCTGTCGGGATGTCTCCGATAGCCAGGCACATCGCTCGCCAGTTGATGTCGCTCCTACTCAGGAGGGGAGTGACAACGAGGAGGAGATTGCGAGGAACCTTGAGGGGTTGAATCATGGTATCCCAAAGTATGCCCGAGTGGGAGACATCTTGCTCCAATACCAAAGGTATACGGTGGGAGTATCGAACTGGATCTGCCAATTGCTGACTCATGTTGCACGAGAAGTTTCATGCTATCACGATCACCATGTTGATTAGTTCCTAGGTCCAGCATTTACATTTTTGAGGCCTGCGTGCCACAGATATATGAGGCCTGCGAGCCGCCGATGTTATTTGAACACATATTATTTTTTGGGGTTTTGATGTATCAAACATTATCACCATATATCTATATCTATATCTATATATATATATATATATATATATATATTAATATATATATATATATATTATATATATATATATTATATATATATATATAATATATATATATATATATATATATATATATATATATATATATATATATAAAATATATATATATATAATATTATATATATTATATATAATATATAATATATATATATATAATATATATATAAATATTATAGTATATATCTGTTGTATTTTCTTGCTTACTATGGTACAAATGATTTGTTTTGACTTTTCACATGTTTTGTAAATGTTTATCCAACACATAACTAGCTAATGCATCTGTCAATGTATTCATGCGTTTAGGAATATGATGATATGTAATGTAATCAAAATTTCTTTCCAGGAGACGAATATGTAGATACATTCTCAATATTTGAGGGTTTCTAACAGAATATTGCCCTTTGAGTTGGAGGACAACAAACTGTGAATCCAGGTTAACAACTAATTCCAGAATGTCAAGAGCAATGGCTTCTGACAACAATTCAATGACTGCGTTGTATTCAACAATGTTATTAGTTGTGCAACCTAAACAAATACCTTGAAGATCAATCAACTCACCATGGGGGTCATAAATAGCCCATGCCGCGGAGGATAGATTTTGGGTACTACAACAAGCACCATCAGCGAAACCGATGTGAGGAGTCACAAACATCTACAAAGCAGGGAAAACATAGTAAACAGGAAAGTCGTTTGAAAACTAACACACCAAACCACACTGCATTATGAATGACACACTAATGTACACAAGTAACCATGCAAGATGACCTAAGCATAATACTTTTTGAGATAAAGCCCATTTCAGGGCTTGTCCAAAGGATTGCCTACATAATCAATTAGCTCATAGGCCCCTTTTTGCAAAACACGTTTAACAATGTAGGGTTTATGCCACATGGGTTCGAACTTGCCTACCCCCAACTTATCATTAGCTTGATCGTATAGTAAAACCAAACCATCCTCAGAGAACGCGCTAGGGGAGACCGATCGATCAAAATGGGACTTGACTTGCTTATTTTATGCTTCAATGACCAAAGTAGTGAGACGATGAGTCTCATCCAACTGTTCTAAATATAAGAGGGACTCTTCCTGGGGTGATGTTTGGAGGAGAAGTTCGACATCTAGCTTGAGCGAAGGAATTTCAGATTCAATTGGTAACATTGCTTCCAGACCGTAGACAAGCTAGAATGGTGTGAAACCAGTTGCATCATTGGTCGAGGTTTGGTAAGCCCACAACGCTTAAAAA
>APFE030267594.1:93186-142995 GCA_000404065.3 Pinus taeda | reverse complement strand
AAAAAGGTGAGATGCCAATTTGACTTGTGCATCCCAATATTACGCTGAAGCATTGTAACAAAATCTTTGTTCACAACTTCAACTTAACCGTTGGCCTGAGGGTAATACGGGGTTGAGCCATCATGGCACAAACCCAACGTAGAGGTTAGCTTAGCGATCATGTAATCTCGGAAATGAGATCCATGGTTTGTGACAATGGCTTGAGATACGCCGAACATGGAAATAATGTGATTGAAAAGAAATTGAGCCGTTGTTTTACTGTCTGCAGAATATGTAGGCATCGTTTCGACCCATTTGGTGAAATAATCCACAACAACGATAATATAACAATGCCCCCCGACCGAACGAGGGTTACATGTCATATAGTCAATGCCCCATTTGGCAAAAAGACCAATAGTAATAACGGGGTGTAGGTGAGCGGGCAGGACGTGCATCTTGTGTTGGTAAATTTGGCATTCATGGTACTTGCGAACAGCAACAATGTAGTCCTTGAAAATGGACTGCCAGAAATAACCAGCGTTAAGGATTTTTTGTGAGGTAGCATAGCCAGACATATGACCACCACATGAACCATAATGGCAGTCATTGAGAACTCTCTCAGCCTCCTCGAGAGTGAGACATCGACGAAGAACTAAATCGACACCGACAAGGTATAAAGTATCCCCAATAATACGGTAGGATTGGGAGTGATGTCGAATCCGTCAGCGATCATCCTTAGTCAATGTGGACCGGAATGTGGATGTCTGGAGATACACAATCATATCACCATACCATGGGTCAAGGGTACTGATAAGGAAAAGAGTCTCGTCTGGAAGCGGTTCATCTACACCAATGGGGAGAGACGTAGAAGGAAGGGAGCAAATCAACTCAGCAAAAACTAGTGACTTCTTAAATTTGGCAATGATAAACACCAAATCAAATTCTTGTAGGATGATAATCCATTTAGAATACTTGCCCCCCAGTAACTGACAAGTCATGATGTTGGTCATGGGGTTGCATTTAGAAATCACAGTAGTAGTGTGTAAGAGAATGTAGTGCCAAAAGCACTGAATAACCTGAACGACATCCAAATCCAACTTCTCGACATGGGCATAATGTGTTTCAGTGTCGAGGAGAATGCCACTAAGGTAGTAGATAACATGTTCATTGCCTTTGTCGTCATCTTGTACCAATACCATAGCAATGGTGCTAGGTGTTGCAACCAGGTAAAGGAAGTAATCGCGATGATAATCCAGGGGATGCAACAAAGGAGCATTCACGAGGACAACCTTAAGGTCATTGAAAGACTTTTGGGCAACCTCATCCCACACAAAGGGCATTCCTTGTTTGAGCAACCCAGTAAATCCTGAACTTAGGCCAACATAATTGGGTATGAAACGATGGAGGAAATTTGCGTTTCCCTACAGGTTCTGGAGGTGGTGCAATGAAGATGGAGGGGGTAAATTTACAATGGCCTCAACTTTAAGCAGATCAAGGCGAATACCATCCTTGGAAACGATAAAACTGAGAAGTCGTCTAGATTCAACGCAGAAAACACATTTATGCGGGTTTAACCGAATGTTGTAGTGTCTACAACGAAGAAAAATCTGCTGAAGATGGTCAGGGTGATCTTGGCACTTACGAGAATGAGCGGGGAGGTCATCCAAGTAAGGCTGAACGATGTTGTGAATATCGTGAAACGCATAGGACATCACCCGTTGAAATGTAGCCCTAGCATTTTTTAGGCCAAAAAGGAGCTTTTTGTACGCAAAAGTACCCCACAAACAGATAAAAGTTGTCTTTTCTTGGTTAGTCAACGTAATGTTAATCTGGTTGTAACCAAAAAGACCGTCCATAAAGGAAAACATTTCGCTCCTAGCACATTCATCAATAATCTGATCAGTGGAGGGAGTAGGGTAGTTATCCTTAGGATAGGCACAATTGAGATCACAGTAATCAACGCAAACACGGATCGTGCCTTGTTTCTTTGTCACCAGTACAATATTCGACATTCAATTTGTAAGAGGGATCAGATAAATGAATCAAGCTTTGAGAAGTTTTTCAACTTCACCCTTGATAGCGGCCATTTTCCTAGGGTGCACTAGGCGGAGCCATTGGCGAATAGGCTTCACATGAGGATAAGTTGGTATTTCATGCACAAAAAATCTAGGATCAATGCCAAGCATTTCTTCATATGACCACACAAACACATCACGAAATTCTTGAAACAAACGAGTATAGATCTTAATCGCATCCGGAGAACAAGTTACCTCGATATGGACATTTTCAACAATACCAGGCTTGACCAAAATATCAATTGGCATCGTTTGGGTAATATTACCCAAATTTCCTTTCGACCATACTTCATGAGTAAGGATCGGCGTTGGAAGTGGGAGGGAAGGAAACTGATAAGAGAACTCCTCGAGACTAGTAGACATAACCGTCGGGTGAGGCAAGAATGAGGAACGATGATGAGTATCGTTCCAAGGTGGTTCCTCGAGAGACATTACTTCCATAATGCTCTCATCAGCAAGAAAAGTCTCGGCTAAGGGATCAGGAGATTCTAAAGCACCAAGCCATGGGGATTGAGAATACGTATTGAGAGAAGTCCTCAAAACAAGAGAATTAGAGGATACAAAACTTGAGGCCGAAAAAATTTCCACGTAATTGATTTCAGCATGACTAATTGGCATAAACGCACCCCATGTATCAAAAAGATCTGGTGAAGGTAGGACCCAAGGATCAGATATGACCGAGATCATGTTGATAGAGGCAACATGAGGAGGTGGGAGTGAAAAAATTCCCATCAAGGCAGAATCTTTAAAAATACCTACCCCCACATTCTCATAAGGAGCACCAGTGTGCTTGACATACGGAACATTTCCATCCGAGGAGGAAGAGGAAAAGAAGGACAGTTGGTCGACTTTGATGATCTTCCCTTTATGGGGAAAATGAATCACTTGGAATAGGGAGGAGGCTACAACATGCACGACATGGGTCCAACTTCGTCCGAGTATAAGATTATAATTGAGATTAGCGTCAACAATCTCTACCTCGATATGTACTATCTTGCCCTCCAAAGTAATGGCAAGGCTGGGTAAGACACCAAAGGTTCGCAAATCGTGCCCGTCGAAAGCTTCCAAAGTGTTAGGGGATTGGTTGAAAGTAGGAGAACCAATTTCCTTCTAGCAAGCGACTGACATGATGCAAGTAGAATCACCTTCATCGATGACGATCCTATAGATGGTTTTCTCATTGATGATTACCTGAATGAGAAAGGAAATCTGATGAGGCTGGCGTGGAATGTGGTTCTCTAAATCAAAACATATCAAATTAGAATCGGTAGGATCAAATCCCCCAATAGCCGACAATAAAGATTTTCACTGAGATGAACAACTTTGTAGCACCTCGAGAGCGGACATCGCTGATGGCACTTGAGCCAAATCCTCAACAATATTATAGTGATGAGCGGCTCGAGTGTTTGGATTGTATAAGGACTTCCTTAGCACACCTTGAGAAGGTGGTCGAATGGTGGAATCGGGGTTAGGGCACTCGATATGAAGAGGGACAGAACTCGGGGCAGAAGAAGAAGGGGTGGCCACTTTCTCTTTCCCGGCTCTTAAAGCAGGAGTTTGATAATATTTTGATCTAGTAACTACATTAATAGGCGTACTCATCATCAACACTTAAGATCCTAATAAAGCAAATGATTAAGGTTGGTCTACCATTTGAGTCCGCTGAGACAGAAAAGGCTCTTTTAAGACAGTCAGGGTCCCTTTCAGCAAGCAATTAACTTCGAACCGTTGGGGACAATCCTTAGTACAATGATCCTCCTCGCAAATGAGGCATGAATACTTAGAAGTCCAATGTGAAGAATCACCAACAGACGAATTAGGAGGAGCCTGTCTTGGGGCATCGAATTTACCCTTTCCTTTTCCTTTCTTCTTACCTTTCGAGGATTTGTCCGTTGTGGTAGAATAGACATCGTGGACCTCTGAGGTTTTACTAGGGCCAGGTAGATTCTGGGAGGAACTATTGGAAGCAGTGTTCGAGACTAACTTCTGTTTGGAAGAAGATTTGGCAGGGGTCTGGGACATTGAACCAATTACTCCATCAACATGAGGTGTACCCTGTGACGTCGATGTCGTGGGATCAGATGATGGCCGCAAAGCATTGGGTAATAACTCATACAAAGTGCCAGACTGAGAGTAAATAAGATCTAAGTACTGGGCATGAGCAATGGCTTGTTCTTCGGTAACGCATCCACCCATAGCTATATTGCGAGCAATTGGAGCGACAAATGTCTTGGTAAACCATTCAGTGAGTAACTGATCAACAATATCGAATTTGATCAGGTGACATCTACATCTCCATTCATGGATGTGATCGGAGATGTGTGTCGCAGTATCTTGCTTAAGTGATGTGAGAAAATAGGTGCAAATGCGTGAGGAAATCCATGGATAAAGAGTTGAAGTCATGGTAAGTACTTAGAGGAAGCTCGATGTACCACTTGGCTACAACACCTGTGAGGGTTCGTTAGAAAAGAAAAAGATGAATATAATCATCAACATAGGAATTTGAAGAGCACTAGAGGTGATATGTCATCACATGGGCTTGAGGATCTTCTATCGCTTTTCCATCAAATTTAGGACAATCACTCAGGATCTTGGACGGAACCGAAGGCCAGTATGAGGAATGAAGAATTGGATCATTCGTGAGTCGAGACATATCTAACAACTCTAGGGTGGCCAAGAAGGGCCATTGAGTATTAAAAGGAATTGGGGGTCGATAAGCGGGTCCAACCGGAGGAGCCCATCCCTGCTGGTAAGGATTTGGGCCCCAGAGTGGAGGGTTTTGGCCATATGGCATTTGATTCTACTCGCACTGTAGGTTACCCTGGCCGTAGGGAGGATTTTGACCTTGAACACCTTGGAAATGTCCAATCATAGGTTGTTGATAAGAAACAGACGGGTTAAGAGGTTGTTGAGTGTGTTGACCTTGGACATATGGATATTGCAACTGTTGTCCCTGAACATACGGGTTTTGAACCTGTTGCCCCTGAATAAGAGGATTTTGGACCTATTTTCCCTGGACATAAGGATTGTACACTTGTTGCTCTTGGATATAGGGATTTTGTACCTGCTGCCCTTGGACAAAAGGATTTTGTACCTGTTTCCCTAGGACATTAGGATTTTGGGCTTGCTGCTTCAGGACTTGACCCTAGCCTTGTTCTTGCAAGGGTTGACCCTGTTGATATGTATATAAGGGTTACTGCTGCCCAGGTTGGCTTTACTATTGCAAGGGTTGACCTTGCAGTTGCAAAGGATGTCCCTGTGGCTGCAGAGGTTGGATTTGCGAAGACATAGGTTAGGAGGTTTGTGGAGCATACTGCATCTGCTGTTGCATGGTTTGCTGCAATTGTTGCAAGGTTTATCCTTGCTGTGGTATGATCTACCCTTGTTGTTGCGTGGAGGGCCCTTGCTGTAACAAAGGTTGCCCTTATTGCTGCAGAGGTTGTCCTTGTTGTTACAAGGGTGCTTGAACAGTTCCCGAAAAATTTCCGAACTGAATCTGGCCATAGCCACCCTGAAAAGTGGATGGGCCAGGCTGAACATATTGCTAAGATTGAAAGACGTAAGGTGGATTGACCATTCCTTCAGAACCATATGGAATGTAAGGAGTTTGGTACTAAACCTGAGCCTCATAAGGCTGTTGATACTAGGAATTGCTTGACCTAGATGGACCAACGAGATTTTGAACCTTTTGATACTAGACATTGCTTGATCTAGCAGGACCAGTAGGGTTTTGGATAACGCTAGAAAAAGGCTAGTTCATGCCAACCATGTGAGCCTATGAGCTACTCAAATTGGTGGTGCCTGACACCATAGAAATACTCAGATTTTGCGCCCAGACAGTGGCACAACTTGTCCACTTACTAGAGGGATTGAAGAACTGACAAAACTTTCTTCGAGACCGTCGGCTGAACCAGACGGGTGACTGGGACGGACGAGACAAGAGGGTTCAAAATGGTGGGTTGCACCGGAACTAAGGTAATAACCTGTTGGGAGGTCGGGTTCGGAATGAACGAACTTGTAGTAGGCAAGGCGCCAGACGCCCAAATAGGTTTGTGATAAAGTGATGAGGCACTAGGTGTACCTGAGACTAATTGTGCTAAAGTCACATAGTTGGGCGGCAAATTCTGATACACACTGATGGGAATGCTCCTCGTATAGCGGGGAATAAACGACAACAAATGACCGAAGATGTACGAGGGGATAATTCCAAAAGAACACCGGCTGATTGTACGGACTGTACAGACGCTGCAGTGATATCACAATAGGGTTTAACAAAGGATTCAGAGGATATATTACCAGTCCAAGTTGACCGTCAGTAATCGACAAACTCTCAGGAGTCTGGACGGGAATGTCCGGAGATTCCGGGCCAATATCAACAAGTGACCCAGTATTTGGAGTAGGTGGAGGATGAGATGACAAAGATTGAATGCTAAGAATGATTTTGAGTTCAACACCTTGGTCCTCGAGTGACTCTAATAATTCAGGAAAAGGCTCCTCATACAATCTTTCAGACGGAGGAGAGGAAGAGGAACTAGGTGAACCAGATGGTTCAATCATGACAACCTTGTCTTAGTTAACAGGAAAGAGATATAAATTTCAAGGCTTTAAAATATACTTTAGGTAAGACTCACGATTTGGTCTACAAAAGACTAACAGGATGTTATAAGATTGTGGGCAATCAATTTTTAAGACGCATAAATAAACTGGTGCTCTTTCATGTTTTAAGAGTTGAGAAAGAAATAAATATGACTCTATCACTTTGGATTGGAAACAAGCTCGAAAGGACAAGTGCTCGAATTATTTTAAATTTAATGAGTCAAAAAGATCAAATGACTACTCCAGATGATTTAGGTAAAAGGGATTACCAGGCAACCGTGAACTGCAAAATACCTCTCGGCGAACTGAGAAGTACGGGCAGGCAATTTCCCGAATGTTGTGTTTGGTGTATCACGTTTGCAAGGTGACAGACTCGGCTTCCTATGGATAAAAGATTGTAGCGTAGAGCAGTCTCCCATTATATACTTGATGGTACGGGGAGCACAAATCCGTGCTAGCACTGTCTAGTGCTGAAGCTAATGACAATTGCTAGGTTTAAAGACGTCGGAACACGTCTCTAGCCTAGACCTTCTAGATGTGATCGTTAGATTTCAAATGCGCCTTAGGTTAATTGAGTTCATTTTATAGTTTATCTTTAATTATGTCTCAATTTTCAGGTCTTAATGATGTGACTCAAAAAGCCCTAAATGCAGCTAAATGAGACAAGACCCTTTCAATTCAATGAATTGTCTACACTAGATAGGGTAGAAAACACAATCAAATGCAAACAACTAAGCAATAGAAAGCACAATGTTTTTTCACTACTTCACTTTTCGAGAAAATAAACTAATGAAAAATACATTCCAATTCCTAATTTCCTAACAAGTACACTTGAACAGTCCTTTCAAAAGCAAAGAGATTTTTTTTTTTTTTTTCAAATGCCAATGCAATCCTAGTCTTCAATGATGCTAACTAGCATAACATATTGATACAACAAACTAGAATTTTGTACTTTTCATGAAATGACAAAATGAATTTCTCATAAAACACTTCAATACAAAAGTTTCGAGGCAATCAATTCTCAAGCAAGTGAAAAACACGAAAATAGAATCTCATTCAAATCAATGACACAACGACTTTACCAAAAACAAGACAAGCAATGTGATCTATGCCGGAAAAGAGACGTTTAGACAAGAAAACAAAGCTCTTCAAACTTGTGTAATGGAGGTCAAAGCCATAGAAGGACCATAAACGAAATGTAAGGAGTAAATGCACCAACAACTTGACTCACTGAGTTCATAATCCGCTGAATGGATGACAATTTAGATGCCCTAGTGCCACTAACCATCCAATGACCCAAGAAATCAAGCAAAAAGATGGCAAATCAACAAGAAAACAAACCAAATGAAAAGCATCTTTCTAGTAAGGGATAAGACGGTCTAAACAACTTACAAGGGAAAAATCATGAGAGCAAAACACACTGGCCAAGATCTAGGGTGAACCCTAATCTTCACTTACAGGCATCGACACAATTGCCTAACTGACAACAAGCGCCAGAAGGGGTCGGCGTGATTGTTTCTCAGCATATCGAGTTGATCGGTGCGACTGTCAGCGAATTAAGCGCGCTGAGCGAGGATGCAAAGATTTTTTTTTTTTTTTTCAAAAGTTGGGACCAAACTTGCTACTATGAATTTCAAACCTACAATAGTAAGCAAAGGAAAGCAAACAGGACTAAAGGGAAATGGCGAAAATGGAAAAGTTCACACAAAACAATGAAATTTCAAGCAAATAAACAAAAGGATTGGTTCCTTAACGGAGTTGCAAATTTGTGGTGAATTAAAATTATAAGTGCAAAAACAAACAATTCCTCTAGCCCGATAGTGGGTCTAGCCACTAACAAGACATTCTAGGGAAGATTTCCTTAGGTTAGAACCAATTAAGAGGGCCTACCTATTAGTACGCTTATCCCATTTGGTGATGACCTTGCTTGCTTCCTTTAGCTATCTCCCGTTTCTTTCTTCGAACACCTGAAACAAATAAACAACAACAAACAACAACCGTGATAATAGACAAATTATAATTCAACCTACTTAGCAAGTCAAGAAACATTAAGCCATAAACATGTGAGATGACACATTATGTAGGAAATCAATCAATAGTTGCATATATATTAAGTCAAGAAGATATTACAACCATTGTCTTGACGTTGATGTTCTCCTCCGACGAAACCAGGTTCCCACACACTTCCGTTAGCATTCCATGGTGGCCTCAACAATGATAGTTTTAAGGCTCTTCCCTTTAAGCTTCACACTAAACCAAATTCACACTTCTCCCTCACACACAACTAGAGAGCTACAACTATGAATAGCTTGTTGTTTACTCCAAACTTAATTAACGCTAGCACACCAACATTAACACTAGCTTGTGCTTGGGAAAATGGAGGTTTATATAGCATGAATGGATGGGAGATGATTCCTCTTCTCATGGGAGCAGGTCTTATCTCTTGAATTAGTTCCATCCTTATAGGGGAAAGGATCCCAAATGACATCCTCGACTCCACTCGGCTCAACCATTTACCAGACTTCTGTTACAAAGCTTCTAGAGCTGGAAGCTTCAGCTTCTTATTTAAAAAAATTTCCAAAAGAGGATCGCCGCGATTGAAACAAAGCTCAGTTGCTCTGGTTGGCGCTAGGGACAGTGTTAATCGCTACATATCGGCAAGAGGATGACAAGGGTCATTAGCGCCAATCTTGTAAACTGGGAAAAACAGAGGATTTTTGGGAAATGGTGCAAAAGGGAATTGTTCTGCTCATGAAGAGGGACACAATGGGAGTTTCTTCATGAAGGGAAAGCATGTAGGGTTCACTATAGAGGTCCTCCAGGATCAAGGAACGGGGAATACAAGGACATTAACAAAATGTTGTGTAACACACATCCCATGATACCTTTATTTACATAGTAGAGGTATTATCAGAATCCCACGATGCCGGTCACACTCATCGTCAGGTGTCGAGACTTTTACATTAGTTCACACAGTGGATGCTTTTATTGTGTAAAGCCCACGAGAAATGAATATAAGTACACTAGTTATGTTCCCAACAAATTTGTGTTAGGGAATCTTTGTTTGGCATATCTTCCAGTGGTGTCCCATGCTTTAGAAAAGATGCATCGAACTATCATGGGCTTCCCAAGTACTATTTGATGCTTTATTTTCATCATGACTAACCATTGGTGATGTTTAGGCATAAAATCCAAAAGAATGCCATCATCTGTGAATCTGTTTAAATCTGCTACAATTTTACAAGGCTGGTGAAGCAGTGCATACATTCTTCGCATGCTTATCTGTACTCTGATTAGAAATAAATGGGGTCCATCACAGTTTTGTTGATGTCGAACCATGTTGACCATTCTTTTTACTAGTCTGCCCAATGTAGTAGCTGAGTGACAAATAATGATCCAAATTTTAAGAGAGTATAATAGGTACCATCTTGTTTGTCTCTACAAAGTAGGTTGCACCATAACTTTTTATATCCATAGAAATCATAAACAGAATCATGAAAAACAAGTTTTGGATTATGTTGAGGCGATGAGTCTATCGAATTTTGGATCTCTAGCTCTATTTATCACATAATATTTGTGGAAAATATTAAATCTGTTACTTTACTCTCCCCAAATTATGTGTAGGTCTTTGAAATTAAGGTTTAAGGCATCTTCTACTAGATTTGCCAGATGTGTAGAATGGCCAAAAACCATATGATGGATCCATTTGCTGGATTTTGGATAAACATTTTGTTATGGGACCAAATGTTGTAGATCTCCATGAGGTTGGAGATTTGCATCTAAGACTTGAGTGTTTCGAAGCTGCCAAGTTGGTTTCCAAGAGTTTATATAATCTTCCCACTTCATGGAGTCTAGAATTTCTCAGAGAGTTTCATGACTAAGAGCAAGATCCCATTCAGTTACTATAACCATTATGGGACCATTCTTAAAGATTTGCTCTGCTGAGAAAATCAAGAATACAATTTTTACTGCCCTTGATGTGTTCAATTTCAAAATCAAAGTTTGTGGAGAGAGATGGGACCGTTCTTGAAGTTTTTCTCTGCTGAGAAAATCAAGAATACAATTTTCACTGCCCTTGATGTGTTCAATTTCAAATCAAAGTTTGTGGATAGATCTTGCCATCACACGAACTTTGACTCTCCCGATTTATTGATGTCTTTGGTTAACACCTTCTTCATGGCTGAAGCATCAATTCTGAGAAGAAGTCTTTTGTTTATTAGGTGTATATCAAATTTATCAATGCAATTCCATGCAACTTTTACTTCTTTCTCAATAGTAGAATAATTTTTCTCTACAGGATTCCACACACCTGAGGCAAATTGGATAATCTATTTTTGATCTTCTTTGATTTGCTTGAGGACTCCTCCCCATCCTATGTCATTAGCATCAATTTCAACAATTTATAGAGACTTTCATCAAAGATGTACGAATGGGAAGCATTTTTACCGTTTCTTTAATCTTTCACAATAGTTGTATGTGATGTAGTCCATGGTTCTCGATTCTTTTGAAGTCTCTGATTTAACATCTTTCTATCTTGTGCACAATATTTGTAGAAATTGCAAACATAGTTGAGACAACCCAAGAATCGCTGAAGTTGGGTTTTGTCTTTAATCTTGTCTGGGAATTTGTCTACAAATGCTATTGTATGCTGCTGAAGAGAAATTTGGCCATTTTCTACAGTATGTCCAAGGAATTTGACCTTGGTTTAGAAAACTTCTATCTTTTTCTTGCTCAAAACTAACCCACTACTTTTGACTATCTGCTTGAATTTATTTACATGTTTGAAGTGTTCATCTAATGATTTGGAAAATACTAAAACATCATCAATATATACAATTAGCCAATCAAAATATGGCCTAAATACTAAATCCATAACCTTTTGGAATTTGGAAGGAGCATGCTTGAGGCCAAATGGCATAACATTCCATTCATAATGTCTAGAGGGGACACTGAATGTTGTCTTGAACCGATCTTCTTTTTTGATTGCTACTTGCCAAAAGCGTGATTTCATATCAAATTTCGAAAATATTTTTGCCCTGCAATTTTTGATATAAGATTTCGCTTATGGGGGATTGGATAAGTATCATTAGACAAAACATTATTTAAGACCTATAATTTATCACCAATCTAGGTACTCCTCTAATATGTTCAAAAAGTTTATTTACATAGAAACCATAACAATTCCAGGGACTGTTTGATTCTCTTATCAATTTTCTCTTCAAAAGATCATGTATCTCTTTCTGGCAGAGCTTTCTATATTCTTCATTCATGGGGATAACTCTACTTTTATAGGGTTTTACTTTATATTCTGCATTGTAGGGCAATTCTACAAAGTATTGTTTCCTATGCCAAAAAGCATTTGGTTCTTTTGCACAACATTCTTTCTCTAACTACCCCTTTAATCCTTCTATTTTTATTTTTCTGATGAGTGCATCTTGCTTTAATCCTTCTTCAATCTTCAGATAGGACTTTAGATCCTCGAGCTCTTCTAGATGTTTTTTCTGTTTGTCCTAATTCCTGCATAGCTTGGACCATGGTTGAAATTCTTGGTGTTTATACAAAAGATAGTGTGATAGCTTGCAAATATCCTTGTTGATTTGGAACAAAAATAAAATATCCAGATCTACCATCATCTAGTCTTGCTGATCCATGGGGTTCTACAGCTGCAAGGAATGGGTTTCCTAGGATGCAGTCTACTGGAATACCCCCTACTGCAAATTTGATGTTTATGTAGTAATTTTCTATGTAGAGGATGGCTTTAGCGACTTCATATTGGAAGTTGTATTCTTGTTTTCCCAATCATATGACTTCTCTTTTTGCCTTAACCCAGTATGTTGCAGGAATTGGGTTTCTATTTAACACATTTAGGTCAGCTTCTGTGTCTAACAAAGTCTTTTGAATAATTACTTCCCCTTGTATTTTGAAGTTTTGCATGACATGGTATGGTTGGTGCTAGACCACCATGATTTTCATGTTGCTTAATCCTGAGAAATGATTTGTCTTGACTTCATAAATTTCCACATTGGTATTCTTTTTGAAAAGAGGCTGTTGTTATGAGATATAATCTTCCTGCTTTTCTTTCCCCTTTTCTATTATGGAAACCTTAGTTCTAAATTCACTAATCTCTTTTTTCAATTTTTGTTATTTCATTGCTGACTTCATTTAATGTGAGTATTCTCTGCTTATCTTGCTAATGGTTTCTTTGGAATGATTTAGTGTTTTTCTCATATGAAACATCAACAAAGAGGGTCTTTGGGGTAAAACCTTTGCTTGAAGGAGTTGAAGTTTTTTTTCATAGTTTGCATAAACGTATCCATTAGCTTTTCTTTCGTTTCTCCTTCAGGGAGCATCTTAATGCTTGCCAAGATTTTAGCTTCTTCATTGTCTGAACCATTTGCCATGCATATTTTTAATTTATGCTGTAAGGCAAATTTATCTTCATTGCTATATTTTGATTGTGACTCTAAGCCTTTGCAATGACATTATTCTGAATTTGTACAGTGACAACAGTCAACAAGAAAACCTGCTTCATGATCATCTTCAAATTCCGTGTCAGAATTACTGAAACTAGAAGTTTCTGTAGAATCACAACAATTTTGTCCCATAACATGTATTTCTTCTTTGAAATGGATATTGGGACAATTTTCAATTTTATGTAGTTTGGAAACACATTTATAGCATTGGATGTGAACTAAGGGTTTTCTTTCTTCTCTTTTTTGCCTATCCTATTGGTATTTTCTAACATTTTCATGGGACTTTTTCCCTTTGTGTAGCTTTGATTATTCCCCTTGTGGACAATTATTTGAAGTATATCCTTTTTTTCCACATAACCAACAGGTGAGCCTGTTCCAGGCTTCTTGTTTGTGAGTCCTAAGATGAATATCTTGAGGACCATAGTAGTAGGAAATTGGAATTCTTTTGTAGTAGCCTTTTGCTTTTCTTATTCTTTGGAG
Organism: Pinus taeda; assembly: GCA_000404065.3. Taxonomy (NCBI): domain Eukaryota; kingdom Viridiplantae; phylum Streptophyta; class Pinopsida; order Pinales; family Pinaceae; genus Pinus; species Pinus taeda. The sequence continues at coordinate 129,392 of APFE030267594.1, read as the reverse complement.
TTTTGCAAGATGATTCATTTTTCTTTTTGAGATTTTCTTGAGGGCCTTTTTCACCCTTTTCTTTTGTACAACAAGATCATCTATAGATAGACCATATTTGTTGCAGATAGATCTACTGTTACTTAGTCTGGACAATTTTTGTATATATTTATTCACCTTCATATTTGTGCATAGTACAACCCAAGCATTTGTTATATATTATATATTCCCCCAGTACAAGATTCATAAGGTTTTTGGAATACTTCTTGAATTTTCAAATAATCTACAAATTTAGAAGAAAGAGTTGCGAAATACACTTGTTTCCATAAAATATTCTTGCTATCTTTTACTTCATAGATTTTTTGAATCCAATCCCTCTAAAAGCCTTGATAGTTAAGACATTTTCTTACATTTAAAACTCATTAATATCATGAAGTTTTTATCTAATATTTCACTAGTGTTTAAGGATGAATGATATCAGCTCCAATCATGGAGTATTTATCTAATATTTCAGTAGTGTTCAAGGATGAATGATATCAGCTCCAATCATGTTATTTTGAGGATTCCCATCTTCATTATGTACAAAATCTTGTAAACGTCCACTTTGTTATTTAATAGTTTAAAAATCGGGTTGCCCTTGCATCATATTACCCTTGTTTGGAGTTTTAATGGTTTAATACTCCGGTTAATGTACTTTTCCACACCAGTGACTTGTACACGTCTACTTTGTTATTTAATAGTTTAAAACTCGGGTTGCCCTTGCATCTTATCTGTGAGGAGGTTTGAGGGTGGGGTGTGTTAGATTGACTGGGGAAGGAGGGCACCATCATCTGGTTAACAGAAATCAGTGTCATCAGATCGCATCAGAGGCTACCATGGTAAGTTAGCGCTTATCTTATCAGTCTGTTCGTGAAAAATGAAGTTTAACGTACTAGTTCATTCTTTTTATATATTGATGCCATTTTCAGTTTTAATTAGAAGCGGAACGACCTTTCAGTCTGGCCATATTACATTTATTGTTGCAGCACTCTGTAATTTTTTGGCCGCTTATATTTCCCAAGTGGTGGTTAGGGTATCATCATAAACTAGGGCTTCGAACTCATTGATAAGTGGATTGACGGTGGATACTGCAGCCTTTCAGGCGTTTTATCGAGATTGGACGTGTAGCTCTCATTAACTATGGTCCCGACTATGGAAAGCTTGTCGTGATTGTCGATGTTGTCGACCAGAACCGCGTATGTAGCCTTTCTCCTTTCTCGCTTTCTGGCTTTCTGTTCACATTGTAATTCTGTATGCTCTATGTTATTTTCAGTTAAATTTGCCACACCCCACTTTAATTGGACACAATTACCAATTATCTAGACGTATCAGTACACTATCTGTTAATGCGAGGCACATCTCCGCAGTTGGGTTTTCCACAATATTCCTGGAAATAAGACGAGCTGAAATTTACATTTGTGGAGCCAGGAGTTGAGCTTTTTTAATGAAATGGATTTGGAGTTTTTAACCCCTGAATCCTGCAAACCGTTTCCGCCAATATGTTAACCCATTCCAGGTTCCGAAGCATATGCAGTCTCCCGAAACGTGTGCTCAGTGGTTTTTAGCGCTTTACAGAGCGTTTATGGACACTACTGGCAGTTATGAGCAATTTGTCACATCTTTTCGAATCTCGAAAATTAAAAAGGATAAGAAAGCTTACACTAACCCTAAAAGTTCTGAAAAGCCCCAACATGTAAAATAAAAGTTATTTCAATGAAAAAAACCTTTTATGTTAAGTTCTGATTTTTCACTAGGAGTAAACCAGCGATAGCAGGGTTTAAAATAAGATTTTGCTTCAATTTTTTTTTTTTTTTGGTTTCTTTCTTGTTTGGCCTTCGAGGTCGATTCTTAGTGTTTCCTTATTTCATGCGGCTTCCAGTGTAGACTACCCCAAAGTTTCTAATAATTTTGTACCCTTGCAATGCTCCTGGAAATTCGTTCCTTGTCGTTTCCCGTTTATTGATCTGATACTCGTGGACCTAGGCGTAGAGAGCACGCCTTTACCGATGACGATGACATGTGCTTTATCAGTAGCTAGTGCCTATTTGTTTGCCTTGAAGCTGAAGTGTACTTTTTCATACCTAAACGTGGCAATGCCACTTATTATTGAAAGAAGTTTATTTTTGGTGGTATAAGGTCTCCCATATTATCCCAAAAGTATAATAACATTTATAACTAACATTTTACCAAGAATTTTGTGGGAAATTACATTGGCAACTGACATTGAACAAAAAGAGGCATATTAGTACATATGAGGGGCATTAGGTTGGTGAAATCGGGGTAGTGTTATCCTCATTGGGTTTGATTGCTTGAAAAAGTAATAAGTGTATTTGTGCTGGGAATCGTTGAGCTATTATGGTCAGCTTGGTTGAGGTGGTAACACACCAAAAATGTGTAAACAATGCATCACCTCTTGATTGTTGGTGGATACTTAAACACTTAATACAAAGGAAGCTTTTTGAGATTTATAAAAAGGCATATCAAATATTTTTTTTAACTTGCAGAAAGTCTCAAAAAAAGGGAACAATAAATATTCAAAGTCCTCATTAAAGCTTAACCAAGCTAATATCCTACTCAATATAAAGGGCACAATCAAAACAGTAATAATTGCCTTGAGAAGCACACAAATAGATAGCATTATTATAATAGCTCAGTACAATGTGGTAGTAGTAGGGTTTTTGATCTCATCTTTTGGTTTGGGTGAGTAAGATGGTGGAGGTGGCTCATCAACTACTAATGGCTCTCAATTTTCACCTTCATTTTTCTCCTCTTTGTTGGACCCCTAAAAAATTGTTTGGGAGGGGGAGGGCACATCACCTTGACATCAAGTGAAGGATGTAGGGCATTGTGTTGCCAATTGCAAGGCCAACTCTACTTATGCTCCCTGCTGATTTTTCAAGTGCAATAAATACAAACACTAATTTCTGAAAACTGGTAATTACTTCTAATTATGTACATATTCTTTTAGCACTTCCACTTTATCATTAAGCAATTACATTTCAGAAATTCAACCATAAGTATGTTGAAGAATGTAGTTATGGTTGGTCTTCATAATCATTGATGTATTTATAATACTATGCTAAAAAAACACGAAAGAATTAAATTTTTAAATTAGAAGAAAGAAAATTAAAAGAAAGGAAATAACAAAACCACTTGAAATGAAGATCCTTGAAAATAGCTCATACTCATGTAAATAACATATTTACCATAAGTTACTACCCACCATAATTTAATCAAGTATTTGCATAAAAGATGGGATAATGAACAAGATGTAAATAAATATACTTACTGGGAGTTATTGCCCACCATTATTTACGTGTTCATCAACACTTTAACAAATATGAGTAAAAATGTAAATGTGCAAACTTACTAGAATTTAATCTACAAAGGGACGTGATCTAATTTACAAAGAGACATGTCTCCGGGGTATCTTGAGTATAAATTACTCTTGAAAATTTTCATTCTATACATTCACTTATCACTCACATACCTCTCTCTCTTACACATGTGATGTCACATATCCTAAGTTTTCAACTTTGTGACTTTTGTTTTCCTTTCATGGTTATTGGTTGAATTTTTGAAGTGTGATCTCTATTTTACCATAGTTTAGAAATAGTGCTTGTATGCATTACCTTTTTTTTCAACATGGTATCAGAGCTTTGGTGAAGCAAGGAAGTTGAATATCACATCTAAGCCTATGCAAGGAAATGAGTTGACCTCTGTTTGTTAGCAAAGCTAAAGATCAAGGCACCTTAGAATAGGATTCAGAGAGCTTTGGTGAAGCAAGGAATTTGAAGATCACATCTAAGTTTATGCAAGGAAATGAGGTGATCTGTGTCTGCCAACAAAGCTAAAGATCAAGGTACCTTATATTAGGGTTCAGATCCAGCATAAACAAGTTATTTTTGTTCCAAAAGTTATGGCCTCAAAATCTAGAATGGTGATAATAAGGGGCCAACTTATAATTACTTGTGGTCTGTGATATAAGGCATGACATTGATCAATGCACTAAAAGAAGTCTTTATGCTCGAGATATATGAGTAAGCAACTCTATAGAAAGCACTAATATGAAGTGCTAGCTTCACGAGCAAAGAGGATAGATCAAGGTCAATCCCCTAAATCAATCTCTATTAGAGTTCGAGAAACCTTAGGAATGAGACCGAACAACTGTGCACTGTGATGATGGATCATGTGAAGCTTCAAGGACATTCAGTTTGAATTTGGGCCTGGTCATAATGAATGAGAAAGTCACCCTGTATGGCATAGACAGTATAATGCAACTGGATTCACAAATTGAGAAGCAGTTTGGCTTTAGAGGCTTCTTGCAGGACTATATGATGAGAGATGAAAGGTGTAGTAGAGCTCGAGTATATCTCCACTGATGAGTAGATAACAGATATTATATCAAAACCTCTTTCTAGAGGGAAGTTTGTGCACCTTTGAGACAAGCTTGGCCTTGTGGAAATTGCCTCCCTGGTTGAGAGGAAGCAAGGCTTATGATTGCATCATGGATATGGTTTCTCCCTGTGTTAAGTACTGTGACTAGAATTAGGGAAGGTATCCCTGTGTCAAGAACTGTGACTAGAATTAGGGAGAATGGTCCAGTAAAGGCTAGTTGGTGCCTCCTAGCATCTTGCTTGGATCTATGAGAGAGCGAGAAAGTTGCTTGGATCTCTGAGAGAGTTGCTTAGATCTCTATTTAGAGAGGGCTGCTCAGATCTTTGAGAGAATTGCTCAGCTCTTTGAGAGATCTGCTCAAATCTCTAAGATAATTGCTTAGTTCTATGTTTAGAGAGCATGTTTTGGCATTCGGCCTGGATTGAGGCCGTTTGGAGTTTCGCTTGGACTATCTGCACTAGTTGTGTGATGGTGAACAATGCCTAGTCTAGATACCATGAGGTTGAGGCGGTGATCGAATCATGGTGACTAGTTGATATTGATGTTGTACCATAGGTACTGAGTGGATGCCATGATTGTTATAGGTCAAGAGGGTTGCCTTGGATGATTGTGATGTTGGTGTTTATGATAATGATGATGATGCTTATCTAATCTTGAATCAAATCCCTTAATCTCATAAGGATCCGAAATGATGTCACTCTGAAAATGTTAACAAAGTCATCCTTTTGTCAAGTTTTGGAAGGCATTAAGAAAATGTCTCTTTGGACTAAAATATCAACGTGAAGTATCTTTATGAACCTCATAAACAGTATATGTCTAAAGGAAGAACTAATGCTACACAATGTTGAATTTGTCATGGGAATTCAAACCTACAAGAAGAACCATAAAGCTAATGCTTTAGAGTAATGACACCTCTATTATGCAAGCTGTGGATTAGATCACAACCACATAAGTAAGGTTTGTGACCTTTGCTGAGATTGAAATATTGAACATACACTTTTTTTGGAAAATGTTACTATGTCATAAACCCTACGTTGCAATTGATTGCTGAAAGTATATTTGAAGTATACCTTTGAATAAAGCCTGCTTACAGTAAAAGAAAATACTGAATTGTCTCTGAAGAACTATGATGATATATTTGGAAACATAGGGAGAAGTTATCATAAGATTACTTGAGCCCAAAATATCAAGTTGTTGAATTGAAGAAGCATGTCAATTAGCCTAGCGAAATCTAAAGATGATTCTTTTAAGGTCACTTAGTTAGCTCACATATCTTGAGTTAGAAGGAAAGGCTGGCCCCTCTTCAAGCGTAGAAGTTCTAAGGCTTTCTTGATAAAGTCATTTGCAAAACCTGCACTATGACAAGTCAAGGACACAAATCAATAAAGATATCGAAGGTTTTATTGCAGAGAAAGTATTAATGCCAGGACATATATCTTTGATCTACTATTTAAGAATGATGAATTTATTCTTTGTACATTGAAATGAAGGCCAAGCTGTTATGAACAAAATACTATTGCTTCAATTATTTAAAGAAAGTAGATCATCATTGGATTCTCTTGATTGATTGTAGATGATGTTGGATACGTGAAAGGGCACGTTGACTTTAGGATTTTGACATTTGATTATGAAATTGAAAATCTAGGGTTTGTAAACCCTATCAAGCAACAAAATCTTGAATTGGACGTTTTCGCTAAAGATAGAAATCTTAGTTCATGCAAGGGAGATATGACATCATGATGACATTGTGGATGAAGCTGATGCAAGAAGGCCAAGATCAAGAGGGAGCTAACATTCTTCTAAAAAGTTGTTCTTCCATGGCCTACTAGTGAGGATTGCAGGTACGTATTGAAGGTTGACAGTGGCTCTGGCAACAAAGGGAGAAGAAGTGGAAGAATGAAGCGAAGCTTGTGATAAAAGGATCTATCCCATAATCGAGATTTGAAGATCTGAGCTTAAGAGGGAGCAAACAAATAAGCAAATTTGAAATATGCTTGTCTATGACTCTAGATATGAGAGAATAGAAGATTCTTCGAGCAAGAGGGAGATCATTTTTCTGCTCCAATTGTCAAGACTTCGAAGAAGTCTCATAATTTAAGAAGGCCCTTAAGGATTCATGTGAAACAACTATGATATGTTGTACCAAAGAAGGGATAGATATAAAAACTTATGTTAGCTTTAGAAGGAGCTCAAAATGATCACAATAGAATATGTCTCCAATTAGGAGGGAGTTGGCCACTGAATGTGATCTTGAATTGATGAAGTGTATGAAATCTTTTTTGCAAAAGTTTGATGATGATAGGAAACTGATTGGTTCTTTAATGAACTTGTTCAAAATATTTGCTTTGTAGTGAATACATTAAATCAGATGAAGCCAAAGTATGATCATTGGATACTCTTGTGGTATTGCTAATTATTGTTTGAAGTATGTGGCAAGCAATGAGCTTAGGCTGCTGAGATGCTTTGACTCCGATTGGCTTGAAAGTACTGTCGATGGAAAGAGTACATTTGGTTTTGATTGGGCTCAACAATGCTGTCTTGGATGAGCAGGAAATCGATTTTCGTGGAAATTAGTACTGCTGAAGTTGAATATACAACAACATATGCAGTTTGTTGTGAAGCAATTTGGATTCAAAGATTGCTTGTCGAGATGTTTGAGCAAGTGTTGGAATCAACAATGATATTTTGTGACAGTTAAAGTTGCATGGCAGGTTGAAGCAAATTGGTATCAAGTACCGCTACATTCTTGACATGGTGCAAAAGGGAGCAGGAAAGCCTCAGTACATCTCCAATTATGAGCAGCTGACTGACATTCTCACAAAGCCTTTGTCTCGGGCGAAGTTTGTATACTTCAGAGACAAGCTTGGGCTAGTGGAGAACTCCTATATCAGTGAGAGGGAGCATTGATGTGAAATCAACAGGTGCATGGCTTGAACTGTTGGTAACAACTGGAGCTGGGCTTGGACTGTTGATGGGTGGACAACAAGGGCATGGCTTAGATTGTTGGTGACAACAGGAGCATGACCTGGATTGTTGGTGAGATAGCATGAGGGAAGAACATCCATGAAAGGAATGATCTTTGAGGCTCAAAGACTGGTGGAGTGGGTGCCTCTTTAGCATCATGGTCTAGAAAGAGGCCTTTGGATTTGGGACATGGGTTTCCCTAGGGTTTGACCATGGGGGATGACAACCTTGAACTAGTCAGAGTACCATGAGGTGATGCGCCCACCGAATCATGGTGACTAGTTGAATAAGTACCGTTGGTTAGGAGAGCTAACCTAGGTTGTGGTACATATTGATGCTGATGCTGATGTAGGTCAAGGGTATTGACCTAGATAAAGATGCTATTGATGAGATTTACCCTTATTTTTAGAAAGATCATGTTTATAGAAAACATTTGGATAGTCATTATGAATACCTTCCTAGCTAACGAGCATTGAAGAATGTAGAGTTTCATAATCCTTGATATATTTATAATACTATGTAAATAAACACGAATGAAAATTAAAAATTTAAATCAGAAGAAAGAAAATTAAAAGAAAGGAAATCAACAAAACCACCTAAAATTAAGATCCTTGAAAATAGTTTATACTCACATAAATAACATATTTACCATAAGTTACTACCCACCATAATTTAAGCAAGTATTTGTGTAAAAGATGGGATAAGGAACAAGATGTAAATAAATATACTTACTAGGAGTTACTGCCCACCATTATTTACATATTGTTCAACACTTCAACAATAAAAATGTAAATGTGCAAACTTACTAGAACTTAATTTACAAAGAGACATGATATAATTTACAAAGAGACACATCTCTTGGGTATTTTGAGTATAAAATACACTTGAAAATTTTCATTTTATACATTCACTTATCACTCATATGTCTCTCTTTGACACGTGATCTCACATATCTTAAGTTTTCAACATTGTGATCTCTACTTTCCTTTCATGGTTATTGGTTGAATTTTTGAAGTGTGATTGCTTGATGAAGATAAAAGAACTATATTATATACTGACAAGTAATTACCATAGTTCAGAAATAGTGTTTGTATCCATTGCTCTCTATTTTTTCAACAAAATGCACAAGGACAATAGAAATCACAATGCACAAAGACAACACAAGATTCAGCCTGGGAAAACCCACTCGGGGGAAAAACCCAAACACCTTTTCCTTAGAGAAATTCTTTAGTTCAATAAGAGATACACCTAATTCTGCTAGTCAACTATGATGGTCAAGCTGACCAACAATGCTATGGTCAAACCTGGTCAAACAACCTTCTTGTCAAGTCATTCTTCTGCCCAATAAAGTTGGCCATGTCTAATTTGCTTAGGTTGGATTTCGGCCTTCCAAAAACTGCTTAGAAACTCTGCCCTTTTGCCCAGAATTTCACACGTGCGAAGTCAAAGAGAGAGAGAGACACTTGAGATGATTTCGTCCTTCTTTGTCCTTCTTTGCCCTTCTTCTTCACTTGGATGCCAAAAATATATCTTGTTGTGTGAGAGATCGAATGGTGCTTTATGCAGGAGGTCGAGTGCCTTATATATAGTGTTGTGGCTGGCTTGAATGGGTGTCCCTTCACTGAGCCGACTTGACTTGAAGGAGGGTCGACTTGACTAGTTTGGGAGCCAAAAATTCAAAATTCGAAATTTTCTCTTTTGAAATCGACATGAAGAACATGTATTACATTAATCATTATATATCTCAAGTGCTAAAATACTAATTATGAAGACCAACCATAGCTACAAATTTCAACACTTTTCTTTTCAAACACTTGTCTAAACTTGTCGTAGGGCTTAAGATAACTTGACCTTTGTTTGGATAGTTGTGAAGGCACAACTAGACATAATTTAGAGGGCTTGGATGGGATGTGGGTCATTTTGTAGCGGGCATTGCCTCAATTGTCCAATAGTTAAGTTGAATGCTCAAAATCTAAAGAACACTTCTCCACTCACGCTTGCATTTGTAATTAAATATTGACCAATAATGGAGATCTTGCCAATCCTTGACAATGTAATGCTTGGCTTCTCCTATTTAAAACAAAACGTGATAAATAAAATTTATGTTAAGCCACATTAACATCACTATTCTAGAGCCTTTTGTCCCTTATCAAAGAAGCCTAAGAGTTGCATTTGTGCATATTCCTTGCAAGATCTTCTACCCATTTCCACACAACTTGAGCTTTATGTAAAAACTAAAATATATGCTTGGGTGACTTGGTGTTACCATAAAAAACACACAGAGGGTGCAAGACTTGTTTGGTCAAAGGGTCAAAGTTAACTTGTGAGGCATGATTTGGGAAAGACTCGGGGTGGATTTGACAATGGTAATAAATAAAAAAGATAATAAATACATATAATTTCAAGAAAAAATATATATCTTGCATCGAAATTTGATGTGAAAGTTTGCATTGTATAAAATGCAAAAAAAACACATTTGGATATCCAAAATTGTACAAGGATGTACATGAGATATAAAAAATGCAATGGACGATCGCACAAAGCAAAATTAAAAAATTGTTAAATCTTGACCATGTATTAAGATTAACAATGAGTAGAAGAGGCCTTGGCTTTGGTGTCAATGATATGCTTTGAACAAGTCAATACCTCCCCAATAGGTGATGGCTTGGGGTCCTGATGGCCAACAAGATGTTGAATGATCCAATTAGATGTTGGATTGTCATCTTCCATCTCAATCACTATGAAATTGGTGTTGTTTGAATTGTTTGAAGTGTTAAATGAAATAATTTAGAAGATACAATTTGGTTTTGAACTTTGAACCATTGAACCAAATAAAAACTATACTAAAGCAAACGATTTGGCAATGAGAACCACCCTTGAAGGGTTATGTCTCAGTTGAACAATTAGACCATTATGACTAAGGAGAGAGTTTCATACACGCTTCTGCTATGAGTTTTGATTGAATATTTAAAGAACCCTCAATGACAATGATTGTGTTGATGATGCATATTGTTATTTGGTTCTAAGACTCCCTTCCACATAATTGATTTATCTTCATTCACATCTCCCAAAATCTTGTGGCCTTGTAATTAATACCTTTGTTATTTTTCTGAAAGGAATCCTTTGACTGAAATCCTCCTTACTGTGTGTTGACTTTTATTTGGTCTTAGTGATGGCATGTGGTGCTCTTTTATTTGCTTATGCCATTTTTGATGTGGATCTTATTTGTTGGGGTTCTGGGGTTTCTTCTTCTTTTCTTGAGGCTAGTGCACTAATTTATTTGAGGGATATTGGTTTGAGAAGTAGTTATCTAAAAGATTTGTTTTTGTAGGTTGGTTTGGGGTGAATCTTTGATGACTATTCATGTGTGTAGTTTGTTTTACACCTTGTGTGACAATTCTAATGTAGGGTTGGTCCAACATTGCTTGTGAAGGGAGAATTAAAGTTTGAGAATTAGAGGTGAAGCTGGTACATTCAGACAACTCGTAGGTTGGTTGAGACTATAGAGCCCCCAAAGCCCATGGAGTTGGTGGGTTGGCTAATTAGGATAGCGAAAGGTTGGGTCCAAGATCTAGTTAAAGCTTGGCTAGTTACATCGAGAGTTGTAAGAAATCTAGGTAAATGTTTCACTTTCATAATATTAAGAAACTAAATTTAAAAAATTTGAAGTTTATAAAAATAAAAAAAATGAAAAAAACTTGTCCATGATGATGAAAACTAAAAAAGGGGACCATAATGCCTATAAAAATCTACAATAAAATAAATAGACATAGATCCATCTTAACCCTAGACCTTTGTATGTTGGGTTAAGGTGAGTCTTTGATGAATGTTTATGTGTGTAGTTTCTTTTACAACTTGAGTGACAAATCCTATTTTAGGGTTGGTGCGAGATTTCTTGCGAATGGAGAATTAAATTTCGAGAGTTAGAGGTGAAGCTGGTACATTGCGACATTCCATAGGTTGGTTGAGGTTGTGGAGTCCCCAAAGTCCCCATGGAGTTGGTGGGTTTGCTAATAAGGATAATGAAAGGTTTGGTCCAAGATTTAGTTGGACCTTGGCTAGTTGCATTGAGAGTAGCAATGTGCATCTACAACCTTGGTAGCCGTGTCACTTTTGTAACATTAGTAAGCTAAATTGAAAAAAAATTGAAGTGTATAAAAATAAAATATAAAAAATGTTGTCCTTGCTAATAATAACTAAAAAAGAACCATAATAATTATAAAACTCTATGATAAAATAAACAAAAATAGATCTATCTTAAGATCAGATCTTTGTAGGTTGGTTTGGGGTGATCCTTTTAGGAATGATCATGTTTGTAGTTTGTTTTACGACTTGAGTGACAATCCTAGTTTAGAGTTGTTGCAACATTGCTCGTGAAGGGATATTAATGTTTGAGAGTTAGAGGTGAAGCTAGTACATTGCAACATTCCCATAGGTTGGTTGAGGTTGTGGAGCCCATGAAGTTGGTGGGTTGGCTAACAATGATAGTGAAAGGTTGGGTCCAAGATTTAGTGTTGGACCTTGGTAGGTAGATGTGCCACGTCTATAATATTAATAAACTAAATTGAAAAAAAATTGAGGTCTATAAAAATTAAAAATATCTATCCATGATAATAAAATTGAAAATGCCATAACAATTATAAGATTCGATGATAAAATAAATACATAGATCCATCTTAACCTCAAATTTTCTAATCATTGAGATACTTATGTCTTTGTTTCTTTTGATCCCTCTTGGTGCTTATTAGTTTTGGGGTTAAGATGGATCTATGCTAGTTGGCATGGGTTGAGGGATATCACTAGTAGGAATTTCATGAGGGCTAGATTGGGAGAAGGAGGTAAGGAATGAGGCAACCCTACATGTTGAGGTGTAGGTACTAGAAACTGTGAAATAAGGGCAAGTTGTCGTCACTAGTGGTTGGGGAAGGCAAGGATCTTGGAAGTTTTCTTGGTTAGTTTCATTTGCCACATTATGACCATTGGTTTATGTTGAAGGTCTTATGTCTAGATTGGGGTTGGAGATAAGAATTTAATCAGGTGGAGAGGTGAAGATTTGGGTTGGCTGGGAGATGGTGCTTGATGTTGGATGGGAGGACCTTTTGAGAATTTTAGGCCTTGAGAGTATTAAGGTTCAACACCTCGGAGTCATGTTGATTGATGGGGGATAGGTTTGGCATGAGTTAATAAATATCTAGACATATTGACAAGAGAAGTAAAACATGGATTTTCCATGCTAGATAGGTAAAAATCTATGTTGTGCGGGGACATGTCGCCCCCAAAAATACTCACGTACCTTGCGTTCTTGTATTCCGAGGACTTTTGGACCCTTAGAAACGTCCCCAAAGTGTTGGGGACTCCATTGGGGACTTAGGGACTTGCTAGCCATCCCCTAAACGTTCCGGACAGGTTTCAGGGATGTTCTGGACAGATTTCAGGGATGTTTTTGGCAGATTTCAAGGGTTTTTTTGGGGCAGATTTCAGGGATGTTTTGGGAAGGTTTTAGGGATAATCCAAACTTAGAGCTTCAATTTTGGCAATCATGGACATTGATGATTGGACAATATGATCATTTTTCCCATTCATTTTTTTGGAATGCATTGAATTTAAATTTTTTGTACAAGTTGTAGCTCAAAACATGGGTTTTGTATGATGGGTTTCGTTTTGGATTTCTAGTGATTTAGATATTGGATTTTCAATGGTAAAATTACAAAAAGCACCCTCCATGTCAAGAAAATAGAAAATATAATGTTTTAGAAGGATGATCCTTGGTTATTTTTCTTGTTCTTTCTTAAAATCACCTTGGCTTTTACATATTGTATGTGGGTTTCGAGGACTCATTCAAGTTTAGTGCTTCCATCATCCCAACCCCAAGCATTGTGAAAACAATAAGATAGTTGTGAATTGGATTGAGTACTAAATGTTTAAATAAATTCCTATTCAATCCCCTTCTTAATCTGAAATATGAATATAATATCATTAGAAAACCAAATTATTTTATAGTGGTTTTTAACACAACTATAAAAGTTTGCAAAGCCTATTGAAAAGGGAATGTCTTTTGTGTTTAACATAGTCATCATTAACAAGAAATATGAGGAAAAAACTAATATAAAGACAATTCTCCTTGATAGATTGTTCACGGACCTTATTACAAATTTAAAGTAGTTACACTTAAGTTTCCTAAAGCTAAAGCTCATGTCTAGTGGCCAATAATGAAATGTCACTCAACCCCTTTTCAAACTGTTTGAGATTTTAATTGGCGAGTGTAAGGGTTGTATAATACTATCTTGAAACAACTACAAATGTTAATATCGAATTTTTATATATGATATATATATATTATTATATATATATATATATCTATAATTATGTCGTCCCCAACCCCTCGTCCCCTGAAAATTTGGGGGGTGTGCTCTAGCCATCCCGGGGAGTTGTCCCCGATATTTTCCCGTCCCCAAAACTAGTGCAACATAGATAGAAGCCTAAGGTGGCAACTCTACTTTGGAAAGTAGTTAGAGAGAAGGTTGAGGAGATGAAAAAGGAACCCTTGAGAGAGAGAGAGAGAGAGAGAGAGCTTTTCCCAAGGGGAAATTGGCAACCCTTGAATATGAAGTAAATGGTCGAGGGGAAGTTCCTAGTTAAGTTGCCAAAATATAGGCTACATACGATAAATGACATAAATAAGGGCAACTTTTCCCAAGAGGAATAAGTTTGAAAGAAGTGTAGACAAGAACATCCCTTCTCTATGAAGTGAAGGTTTGAAGGGAACTCCACACCGGGTAAACAATATAGATAGCAACAACTTTTCCTAAGAACAAAATTTTGAAAGAAGGATGTTGTTTTACCAGTGCAATTCAGACTACTATAATTTTTCAAATTCGGTAACTACTTCTAGTGATACAGTAGACATCTTTAGATTATTCAATTTGACTTTTAGAGCATTTCAATCATCAAGTAGTTACACATGAAAAACTACAACAATCAACAATACAAAGCAGGGGAGATCACAATAAATCAATGAGACAAGAGACACCAAAAATTAGGCTAGCGTCCAGGGCAAAACCCACAAGGTGAAAACCCCACTAATCTTTCCTTATGTGAGAGTTCAATTCATCAATTGTACATCAGTGATAATAGCATGTCATTCACAGTGATCTTCAAAAAAACATATAAACAAGACGGACCATCATGGTAGCTCAAGTCAACTCTCCAATTCTGTTCACAAGACTTCCTTTCAATTCTCTCCATAAGAGGTTTGCATAGTCTCTAAGAGGGTCAGAACATTGACCTCATTTTTAACCTTAGATTAATCTCAGTAGAAAGTACCATAGACCTTCATATTATCCATAGAGAGTAGCTTCAATCCTTTACATTCCTTTGCATAAGTGTAGAAGTGTCATGAAACTTTCGCATTAGTCATAGAGTAGCTCGCATAATCCACAAAATAGTGCCAGAGAGAAGGCTTGCATAAACCACATAATAGTGTCACAAAGAAGGCTCGCATAAACCACAAAATAGTGTTAGAGAGAAGCTCACATAACCACAAAATAGTGTCACAGAGAAGGCTCGCATAAATCGCCATAGAATAGTGTCACAGAGAAGGCTCGCATAATGACATAATAGTGTCATATAGAAGGCTTGCATAACAACATAACAATGTCATAGAGAAGGCTCGCATAACCACAAAATAGTGCCATAGGTCCGCAATGTTTCACAACGAATAATGAACCTCAGATCCACACAAAACAAAGACATAAGAAATGATTTGAATCTGCCCAAAAATGAGAGCGAATAGGCCCAATATATACTTATTTGTCCATGCGAAAAGACGTGTCTTTTAGGCAGTTCGACATGATCTAGGAGGGGCCGACTTGAGCAAATTTAGGCCGACTTGGTCAAGACATAAATTCATAATTTCTCCTTCGTTTTGCCAATGAAAATACTGATCGAAGTTACCAAATTTTTAGCACTCCCTCTTAGCTAGGGAGATACTTTTCATTCTCTCTCAAGAATTTCTCCGACCAATCCATAGGTCTCACAACCACAGCCTAAGGGAGAGATCACAAGTCTCATCATAAGGAAAGATACATAGCATCATGGCTTCCAGGGCAGTGACCAACTGACCAATGAGATCAATCAATGAGGCCAAAGCAATCATATATACAAGGTACATCTCCCTGACCACAAACAAGTTCTTCCGACCCACAACTTAAGGGAGGAATCCTTATCTCAATCCTCGACTATATAGTCTCACAGTCGATGACCTAAGGGATAAAACTTATCCTTCCCGACCAAACCATTGGTCTCCTGACCACACCCTAAGGAAGGAAACTTCAATCTCCCTAACCAAACCATAGGTTTCCCGATCAACACCTAAGGGAGAGATCACAAAGTCAGTGTCCTTGACCAAACTCATTGGTCTCCTAGTTAAAACCTAAGGGATCACTTCAAGCCTCTGAACCAAACTCCTCGACCATACAGGTCTCCCAATCCACGACTTAAGGGAGTATCCAGGACAATCTTCTTGACCATAACCTTGGTCTCCCAACCAATGCTTAAGGAAAATTGTTATGATGCTATCCAATCAATGCTCTCTCTCCAAGAGGAATTCTTAACCATTCTAGGCTTCTCTAAGAAGCAAACATCAACAACTTGCTCAACAACAGAAAAATATACTAAGATCGAATCCAACAAACAATAAGTGGCTTCCATAGAAGCAAACATCAACAACTTGCTTAACAATAGAAAAATATACCATTGTCGAATCCAACGCAAGATCAAATAGAGCAACAAACAACTTCTGAAGTTAAAATCAACTACATTTCCAAATTCAATTGTGCTAAATGCACTAGAAACATCCATGTCATTTAGACCAATACATGCAGTCCAGATAAAGTTAGCAATTCCATGCATTAGGTGGTTCAATGAGCTTAGAGGGATTCATCAAATCAATAACAAAGTCTTATAGCTTCTTCAAAATTTCCTTAAACAAGTGTCCATGGACTCATAGTCCATTATGCCACAACTTCAACAAGGATTTCACTAGGCTCGTGCCATACTTTCAATCTTACGATTCTTCAATCAACTCCCTCTTATATTGAAGAGGTCCTCAACCCTTATCATAGCAGAAAAATCACAGGCTCATCTTCAGCAGATTTGGATCAACATCATTCTTCAAGACATCTAGCCATCTTCATCTTCGAAGTCACCACTGACTTCTTTTTCTCATAGATCAAAACATGCTTCAATTAGGCTAATCTTGTCTGCTTCCTCTGAGTCCAAAGCACATCCAACCATGAGTCTTCTTGTCACTTTGTTCTTCCATCTTTTCAACGGTTGCCACAACCTTGACATGCTTCATTATGTACCTGCAATCCTCACTAGGAGGCCATGGAAGAACAAATACAACCAAGCAAGATATACAAATACAATAGACTCAAACTGAAATAATAATAGAAACAATCAAGAAAGTACTTATCTCTAGAGAGTTTGTCATCTCCCTCTTGATCTTAACTTTCCTAGATCCAGTCAACCTCGTGCACATTATCAAGTAGCTGACCTCATTCACATCATCAAGGAGTTGACGTCGTCCACATCATCATCGAGGAGTCCACATCATCCACATTGTTAGGGTTTATTCTTTCAAGCAGACGTAATCGGTTTTAGGGTTTGGTCTATAAGCCCAAGGATTAAACCTTGCAAATTAACCTCACTATCAAGATGTCAAATCTCCTAGAAGCTAGGTTTCCTTTATTTAAGCGGAATCAATTGATCCATAAGACCTAGGCTTTCATTTCCAACCCCTTTTGACTTGTTAGGGTTTGCAATCTGATTAGTTATGGTTTTGACTTCAAACCCTAATAATTCTTCAAGTTCAATCTAGGGTTTACAAACCCTACATGAGTAATGTTTATCTTCATCATTCTCATTTTTTTGATATCAGTATCCTGGCATTCTTTTTTTAACTTCATCATTTTCAACATCAACAATCCTACGGTTTCATAGGGCTTTCTTGTTCAAACCCTTACTAGGGTTTTACAAGTCCAGAACATTCCAACATCCAGGTCCAAGCCTTGTACAAAAGAATTATTTATGCAACCACTTAATGCTGTCAAGAGAAAGACTTGGTCTTCATGGATTGAAAAAGAGGCTTACACAAGTGCTATCTTTCAAATTTTGGCAGAGTTCAATTAGGTGACTTTGTGTCCTTTTGTTCAAGGTTTCAAAGCATGATTCCTTCTAGTTCCTCAATCAAGTAGGCTGTACTTCGGGCTTATTCAATTGTACTTTATTCTTGATAGATAATCATCAAAAAGGGATTGATCATTCACGACCATGTCTTATACAACCTTCATTAAGTTCTGGAACAATATTCTATTATCAAATGGCTACTTTTATTCCAAGACATAGTACTTCAAGCTTATTGGAATCAGTCCATACCACTCATATTTGGATAAGAGCACAACAGTTACAGTCTTTGAGACATATTAGAGCCAAAGAAAATAATGATGCAAAATTCAGGCCCACATTCAGTCCTACCTGACAGAGGGTAGGAGTTTATTCTAGACAATAGATATAGGAGTTGTCTTTAGTGTGACTTTTTGGACTTTCCGGTGTCGGAATCCAGTGGAAAATTTTGAGGTGAAATCTTGATTTGTGTTATTTAAACTAGTTTTTTGACTGTATATATGAATTCAGCGCCCTCGAAAACCCCTAGGGCACTTCGATTGCACAGGATTACCCCTCAAACTTGTGATTTCAATAAATTCCTGCCGTATTTCTAGAGAAATTTGACTGGAAAAATCCACCATAAAAGCTTCCAAAAAGTCGCACTAAAGACAACTCCATAGATATATATATCTTGCATCCAGAGAGGCATTAAAAGCTCAGCTACTCATTATCATGTCTAGGCAACTTTTGTGTAACTCATCAACAGTATTTTCCATGAGGGCTATCAATTAAAAAAATGATGAGAGGACTTTATCATACCTGAACTTTTAAAAATTATTGACGAGCCTTGCAGTTTTAAAAGACACTCATTCCTTTCATGCTATACTTGATCTCCAAAACAAGACAATAATACATACCTTGATTTTCATGTTCCAGTCTTTCTCCAAACTTCAGAATTCACAAGAATGACTTGCGCAAATTAGGAATCTTGCAAATATTTTCTTTCTGTCATGCATCCTCGGATTTTGTCACAAGACTTCGCATTGTATGCAAAGTTCCACAGGGTGATGTAGATCACAAACCTGCACTGTTCCATAGAGAGTACATTGCATGTTTCCACATGAAGCCTCAGATGATACTTGTACTTGTTAGAGATTTGGACGTGAAGCTTTCATAAGATGGTTCAGTCTTATTTCAGATCTTATTTCAGAGAAAGACCTTAGACAAGGCAGATAGAACTTGATCTCTTTTCTTCAGTTTTAGGACTTGTATGACAACAAAGATAGGCTGCTTTAGGAGCTCTCATAACTATAGAACAGAGCTTCCAGCACTTCGCTTGATCAATGGAGATAAGGTTTTCTGATTACTTCTTATAGTGACCATAGATTTGGACTATATGCCTTCGAATTTTCTTCACAGAGGTGATGGACTTATTTCGCAGAGATAATAATCTCGGGCTATATACTTTTGCACAGAGATGCTTCAATTAGTTTAATCGACAAGGGTGAGGAATATTGGACTTCTACAGTGAATGATTCGGTCTCCTTGTAGATTTTCTTTGATTAACCACAGTTTGGATGAATTCGGACTTCACAGAGATATAGAAGTCTTGCAATTTACACTTTCAAGGGTATTTCTTTGATCTCAACAGCCTTGATGCAATGATCTTAGCCTCTTAGGTCTTCTTGCATACACGTCTTTTTATACCAGTCTTCCTTTTATTCCATACTATGACTTCTGTGGCATAGTATGCATTCTGATGCTGAGATAGAGGACATGTTTCAGCCCTTCAAGAGACCTTATCTTGGTGATATACTTCTGTGATAGAATGCACATTTGAAGGCTGAGACAGAGGACGCATCTCTGTTTTATATTTCTGTGACAGTACGAGTTCTAAGCCAGACTTGGAGGATGTTTTGTGACCTTGTTGCAGAGCCTCTGCGGACAGAATGATTGGGGGCTGACTAGGTCTTTGGAAGTTGTTTGACTTTGATGTATCTCTTGTTGCCTTGATTCTCTAAGGAAAAGGTTGGTTGGGTTTTTCCCTATGGTGGGTTTTCTCAGGGTAAAACTTTGTGTTCTTTGTGTGGCTGTCTCTTTATGATCCTACTTGCTATATGGTTGATGTCTTCTGTTTAATTATTGAATGATGTAATTACTGAATGGGAATGCAAATAGATCATAATCATCAAAGATAATTATCAGTTAAGAAGGCTATGTAAAAATTCAACATTCTTTTTGCTCTTGTGCTTGAATAAATTGGCTTAGGTTGAACTCTGCAGAATCAAGCACATGTCATTAATCATATTTTGGCTAGACAGATGTTTGTGAGAGAGATAAAAGCATGCTATCCAAGCTGTTCAATAATCTGTTAAGCAAAACATCACAACTAAAGATTTGAAAGTTAAGAAGAGATTTTCGAGTTTTCCCCTCAAGAGGAGGGGTTTTGGCCCTGGCTTGCAGCCTATATACTGTGTCACTGTTCTTATTGTTTTGGTAGCTGTTTGATGTATTGCACATTGAAATAATAAAGAACAAAGCTAATAAGTAAAAAGGTAACACAAACAGTTATCAAGTTAAGAGAATTAACATATTCATTGCCCTATTCTCAACTTGGGATGTAAGTCACCTGACACGGGGATTCGGGACACGTAGGATTCGAGATTCGTGGTGTCGGATTCGGACACGCTGACCCCCCGGAACAGGACACGTTAGGACACGTTATATATTATTTATTAATATATATATATATATATATATATATATTATATATATATTAAAAATTAGATATTATCATATTTCTTACACAAATGTTAATTAATGATACACATTTATTGATTTCAAACATAGATCTTAATCTATAGCTATTAGCATGCATAGTACATACAAAAAAACCATGTTGCTATAGCAGCAAACTGTGGCATTCCTCAAGATCCATGCCTTAAGCAGGCTGAAGGACCTTCATAAGAAAATCAAGTTTACTATGTCCAATCATTAGCAAAAATGATCTTGAAAACCTTACAAGTTGCATGTAAATAGTTCTAAAACCTTGCCTGACAGAATCCTTCCAGATGTTGGATTGTTGACTCATATTGTTAGGGAGGTTTCACTGTTTACTACCCATTGAAGTATTGCTGGAATTATTGTGGTATCGCTGTAAGAATGAAATGCTAATCCTGGCTGCTGTCCTACAACAGGCATTCGAACAAAACTGAGTATTCTATTGCCTAATTGGATGTGCGGAGCTATAGAAAATTCTGAGAAAAATAGTGACCTTATTTGTGGTGTTTCTGAGCTTCGAAGAGGTCCTCCTGATATGATAAACTGTGACGGTTATTTCACTTAGATCATCGTTAAAGAAGGGTACCTAAAGTCCAACAAATTGTTTCAATGATCTTTTTCTGAGATTGGATAAAGTTTGAATAATACCTTCAGGCTTCGTCTCATTTCTGCTCTACTTAAATATCAATGGTATGTTCTATAGAAACACAATGCGGGAGTCTGTTACTCTGAAGCCGAAGTCTGTCCATTGTATAAATAATAATACCAAGTTTAAAGGGGCTTCCACTGTAAAGAGGGCTCAGTTGCCACAGTGGCAGGATTTGTACCTTATGATCAAAATTGCACGCTTAATACATACTAATATCAAAGTTGCAAGCTTAATACATACTAAATTTCGAAATTAGCCTACCACATTATGCCTATCTCTTGCAGTCCCTTATGCTATTTCATTAACTAGATCGCACAGGCCCAGGAAGCACATTTTGATGTGTTCTGGAATTTTGACTAACAGAAAGAAATCCCATCTAAAACAAGGACGAGAAATGGGCACGCGTACATAATTTAACAGGGTCAATAATTATAGATAGTTTGTCCAAAGAGTAAATTTAAATGCTTTGCCAAACAGCTTGATGTCTTCAAGATGCGTTATCGGAATAGGAAATCCATTGCGTTTCATCGCATAATCAACATGCGTTATCGGATAACTGTAACTTAGCCCTTTCTGCGTTTCATCGGATAACTGTAACTTAGCATGGTTTTCTGCGTTTCATAGCATAAACAACAATGGATTTCAGTGCTCACTGCTAAGTTACAGTTATCGGAATAGGAAATAGTTATCCGCGCAGGACTGTTAAAGGCTTAAAGCAATTAAAGTTTAAAGTTTAAACTGTTATTTGTAGGCTCGTTTGTGAGCACTGAGGAGGGAAACGAACCCGCGGGCCGCAAGGCATGAATGAAATTAACGAGCTTACCTGGAGGGCCGAGACTAGTGTGGTAGCCCGTAGCTGTAGTGATGGCTCTGGTAGGTGCACCGACGACGTGCTCTCACATAAAGTTATGAAGTCCGCCCGCAAATCCCCGACTTTTAACCCGCGCAGACGGACTCGTTAACCAAAAAACCCAGCCACGATTCGGATTTTCACTGGATTCGTTCCAAAAAACCCAGACACGATTCGCAATTTCGGGACACGATCTGACACGAAGTGGGGAAAAAGGACACGACGTGTCAGAAAAAAAGGACACGAATCCGTACTGAATCGTGTCGGATTCGACGGATTCGGGATTCGTGCCCCCTGTACAGCGAATCCGGTATTTTAGCTTGGGATCAAAGCTTTTTGGTTCTCTAAGGGCATCATGAAGATCTCCTCTACTATGAAGAAGGTCATCAAGAAGATTGCAAGCCATCTCAATAAAGGTATCAAAGAAGCATGGAGTTTCTTATTCTCTTCAAAGAAGGTACCATTCAAAGAAAACGATGAAGGTCTCTTCTCGACTCTCTTTGGGACATTCCAAGACAAAGACATCTGGGTAATTGATAGTGGTGCATCTAGGCACATGACTGGCCACTCCCACTGATTAAAGATGTTATCAAAAGAAAAATCTGCTTACTTTGTGGAACTTGGAGACAACAAAATCTATCCGGTGAAACGCATTGGATCAACGTCCATAAAGCTCGAAGATGGAAGCAACATCCACCTCAACAACATTCTATTTGTTCCAGGTTTGCACAAAAATTTACTTTCTATTTCAAGCTTAGAAGACAAAGGAGATAGAGTAGCCTTCATTGATGGAAAAGTAGTTGTTTGGGAAAAAGGCTCGAGCATAGATCAAGTAAAAGTTTATTGGTATCCGAGAAGGAAGGCTCTATAGATTAATATCCCTTGTAAACCAAGCCCTAGTTCACACTGAGATTAGTCCATGTGAACATCGGCATTGAAGGTTTGGTCATCTACATTTCAAATACTTCCAACTCTAAATTCCATAGTAGATGGAATACCGAATCTGAAGGAGGATCATGAAGGTGTCTGCAAGGGATGTGCATTGGGCAAAAATACCAAGAGACCATTTGGAAGCAGTGTTTTACGGTCAAAAGAAATCTTGGATCTCATTCACTCTGGTGCGTGTGGCCCTATGACTCCAAAATCACTTGGAGGCCATCTATACTATGTCACATTTGTAGATGATCATTCAAGAAAGACTTGGGTTTACTTAATGAAAAACAAGGATGAAGTATTTACAAAATTTCAAGAATTCAAGGTTGAAAAGAAGAATCAAGATACTAAGATATGATAATGGAGGAGAATATACATCCAAAGAGATTATAACATTCTGTAAGGAGTTTGGGATTAAGAGGGCGCTGATAGTTCCATACAATCCCGAACAAAATGGAGTCGCAAAAAGAAAGAACAGATCCATTGAAGCAAGTGTAAAAGCAGTGTTACACGATCAAGATCACCCAAGTTTATGTGGGGTGAAGCAACAAAGACAATAGTCTACATTCAAAATCGATGTCCTCACAAATCTCTAGATAACAAGACTCCGAAAGAAGTGTTCACTGGGAAGAATCCATCTGTAAATCATCTTCGAATCTTTGGGTGTCTTATGTATATTCATATACAGAGGAGGAAAGAAAGAAGCTGGATCCTTCTGGTATAAAGGGTATATTTGTTGGGTATAGTAACTCATCGAAAGCCTATAGAATCTATATGATATCATATTTGATGAGAGTATAACATTTAAGAAGTCAAAATAACTTTCTATAGATTCTGATGATGGAGAACTTCCGATATTTGAGGAAGAAGTTGACAAGGAAGGAGAAGGATCTCACCATGAAGAAGAAGGGTCTAATGAACCTGTTCAACTCGTGGTCATTCTAGAAACAAGGAAAAGACCTAATTGGTTGAAGTCCACACTACTTGATGTAGGTCATGGGGTAGCTCAAGGATAATTTAGAGAAAGTAAGAGACCTAAGAAATATTTTGGGTATGCTACATACATGACAAAATTAATAGAAGCGGAACCATCCACCTTTGAAGATGTTGTAGAACATCGAGAATGGAAGGATGCCATGAATGAAGTGTATCAATTTATAATGAAGAATGGAGTTTGGGAGATTGTACTTAGGCCTGAAGACAAATCTGTGATTTCTTCCAAGTGTATCTATAAGATCAAGCATGCAGCTAATGGAAGTATAGATAAGTATAAAGCAAGATTTGTGGCTAGAGGATTCTCTCAACTTGAAGGCATCGACTATGAAGAGACATTTGCTCCAACAACAAGATATACAACGATGCAATCATTAGTCTCTCGGGCAGCATTGATGGGATGGAACATCAACCAAATGGATGTCAAGACTTCATTTCTGAATGTCATTACAAATGAAGAAGTCTATATAGAACAACCCTTGGGATTTGAAATCAAATATAGGAAGGCATATGTTTGTAGATTGAAGAAAGCATTATATGGCATAAGCAAGCACCAAGGGCATGGTGTGCTAGAATGGATGCATACCTACAAAGAATAAGCTTCACAAAAAGTTCTGTTGACTCAAACCTTTATATTAAGGTTGTAAATAATGAACTTGTAATTATTCTTTTGTATGTAGATGATCTTCTCTTGACAGGTGTAGAAGATCGAATTGAACAATATAAGAAGCCACTGATAGCAAAATTGACATGAAGGATCTTGGGTTGATGCATTGCTGTTTGGGACTAGAAGTTTGGCAGGGACTGAATGAAGTCTATTTAGGTCAAGGAAAGTATGCAATCGAGATACTGAAGAAGTTCGATATGATGGACTGTAAACCTGTGACCACTCTGATGATCACAAACTTGAAGAGACTAAGGAGTTCCAAATCAAGCTCTGTGGATCCCCTTCCAGATATAGACAACTCATTGGTCCATTGATGTGATGTTTTGCAGTAAATGTACTTAGTCAATTCCAAGTGGAGACGAAGCACAATCATTGGATAGCAACAAAACATATTCTGAGATATCTGCGACGAACCATAAACTATTGCCCGAAATATGATAAAGGAATGATGTCCAATTGATTGGTTATACAGACTCCAACTAGGGAGACAATGAACAGGATGGAAGAAGCACTACATTAGGATGTTTCAATGGTGGATCCTCTATGGTCTCATGGATGAGTAGAAAGCAAGACACTGTTGCTTTGAGTAGTGCTAAAGCTGAATATGTTGCAACATGTGAAGTAAGCAGAGAAACAGTATGGTTAAGGAAGCTGCTATCCGACTTGTTTGAAGGACCAATGAACCCTACAGTGATACTTTGTGATAACACCAATTGTATTTGTTTGTCTGATGAACCAATATTTCATGGGAAGACAAAGCATATTAACAACAAGTATCACTATATTCGAGAGCTGGTACAAAATGGTGTGTTGTAGCTACGATATATCTCCACTGATGAACAAGTTGCTGACATATTGATGAAATCACTTCCAAACAAGAAGCTTGTATACTTAAGGGACAAGCTTTGTTTGGTGGATTTGTCCTGCCTAATTGAGAGGGAGAGATAGACACTACATTGGGTAACCATTGACATTTGATATTCTTTGAGAATGTGGTAGGGCATTCAAGACAAGAGTAGTTGTGGACCAATATTCTTTGAGGATTAGCTAACCCAAGATAAGAATAGTCCAATGGGAGGTCATACTCTGTGAACACCCGGGTCTGGTATGTACCTTGGGAGACAATGATGATGGTGTCTATACATCATTGGTCTCGCCAGCATTGTGCTCTGATCTTGTGGAGAGATAGAGCTGTTAGGCAAGGCCTTGCTATGTGACAATGCTGGTTAATATGGTGCTAGACAGATGTGTTACCAATCCGACTCTTCTTATGAGATCTCTTTAGATTGAAAATGACCATGTAGCTCTTATGAATATCTCCCTAGCTAAGAAGAAGTGTTGAAAAAATGTGTAACTAGGTTCGTTCTTTATTAGTATGAAATGTATTCTTGTAAATATAAAATAAAAAAGAAATTATTGTTATTATTCAAGCATGGGTTTCATGCTCAAGTTCTTTTATTTTATAGGTCAAACACCCATTGAGTGCTTCAAGGGTTTCTCCTAGGTATGAGTCGTTCTCATATATGGAAGACCCTATGGGCACATTGTAAATTGTAAAGATTTTTTTCATGTACCTCTTATGAATATCTCCCTAGCTAAGAAGAAGTGTTGAAAAAATGTGTAACTAGGTTCGTTCTTTATTAGTATGAAATGTATTCTTGTAAACATAAAATGAAAAAGAAATTATTATTATTATTCAAGCATGGGTTTCATGCTCAAGTACTTTTATTTTATAGGTCAAACACCCATTGAGTGCTTCTAGGCTTTCTCCTAGGTATGAGTCATTGTCATATATGGAAGACCCTATGGGCACATTGTAAATTGTAAAGTTTATTTATTTATTTATTTTATTTTATTTTATTTTATTCTTTTGTTGTTTTGTCTTGAAAGTATCAAAATACCTCCAAGATCAAGTCGGCCTAAGGAGCTATCAAGTCGGCCTACATGAAGAGCCACGTCCACTCTTCAGGAAACCTATATATAAGAGGAACTTGTCCTCCATTTAGGTCACTCACTCACTCATCTCTTATGCGAAGAAGTAGAAGAAAGAGAAATCAAAAAGGGAGTGCGAAGAAGAGGAAGTCGAAGAAGTCGAAGTGATGGGATCTCATCTATTATTTTGGGAAGATTGAAGTTAGGGTTTTTGCATTAGGATCTTTTGGGGTTCGATTTTGGAAGCAGAAGAGAAAGGAAGGCAAGCAAAGGTCTCTTAGGACATCTTACTAGCCCTATGACTCAAGTCAAGGCAAGCGAAGTCAAGAAGAAGGCTATTAGAGGGGGATCGAAGTCTCCTAGAGAAGCAACAACAGTTATTGGGGAGCAAAATTTTGGATCTACTGGGAGGTTGTAGATATTGCAGCAAAAGGTCGTGGTAGACTTTATCTTGGAGGGTATTTGTTCGAGTCTAGGTCATGGTATTCGTCAATTGAAAGATCTGAAAGATGAGAAGAGATTTTTGGGTTTTCCCCTCAAGAGGAGGGGTTTTGGCCCTGACTTGCAGCCTATATACTGTGTCACTATTCTTATTGTTTTGGTAGCTGTTTGATGTATTGCACATTGGAATAATAAAGAACAAAGCTAATAAGTAAAAAGGTAACACAAACAGTTATCAAGTTAAGAGAATTAACATATTCATTGCCCTATTGAATTCTCAACAAGAGCATCCTTCTTGCTTATGCCCAAAACCAGCTATGAGGCTTCATGAAGTTTTGTATCTCCCAGTAAATACCTTTCTGTCTGGGAAACTATAGAAAAATTTAACTTGAAAATTCACTTGTTTAAAGCGTTGTCATGAAGGTGACTTGCAAGGTAATTAATTGCATGTTTTGATGTTGCAAATGTTGTAATTACACGAACAAAAATATCACATGATCTCATGCCCTAGCCATCTTCATCGACACCATGCCATATGCACCAGTACTCCCACAAATAAAGCACTATGTTTCTTCCTCTTTCTCCACCTCACTGGCAACCACAGGGTCAACCTTTTGTATAATATAAGCTATTCATAGCCAGGTTATTTTGGCACTCTTTGAAAGTTGTTTCGGCATTGTTAGGAAGAGTAAAAGCATAGCAGACCTCTCATGAAGAAAGAGCAACTCCAAATCTTTACTTAGAAATACATGAAGCCAAACACTGGACTCAAGGATGGGAATGGCAAATGTAGTTAAACTGATTTTTTTAAGTTCGTAACGCTATTTCTTGGGTGTCTTAAACAATTTGGTCATAGCCTATTTTTGCCTTGAAATTTGATAAATTAGTTTATGAACCAGGCCAATAGTAGAGGTTTTTATATAGTGTTCCATGGGGATGCGTCCCCCAGGGTCAGGGTGCACGCACCCCTCACACCCCACGCACCCGGGACGGGGAGTCTTGGGGAGATGCAAGGGGGTGCGTTTCCCCACTTGGGGGATGAGACTCCCCAAAAGGGGTGCGTCTAGGCATCACCCCTCAAAACTTTAGTATCTAGTATATAGTATATGGTAATACTAGTATGTTTTGCTTTCAATTTAGACTCTAGAATGATGAATGATGAATTTAATTTTTAAATCAACGTAGATTGCAGAATGATGAATGATGAATCATATGGATCAATCTATTTGAATATTTCATTATTTAATCTCACGGTATGGATGAATAATGAGTATGTCATATGAATGATGTATGTATCAAAATGAATGATGAGGATGGATCAATGTATGTCATTATTTGATTCAATCATGAATTTAAATTTTATGTGTGGATCAAATTTCAATTTTCAATGTATTGGTATCCATATTACTATTAGTTTATTTAATATTTATGTTTTCATTATTGAACAATGAATATGAACTTGAATTATATATATATAAAATTATATACCCCGACGTCCCCCTGCACCCTCGAAATTTCCCTAAAATTTGAGGGTACTCCACACATCCCCCCTGTGCGTCTCCCCGCACCGAAGTCTTGGTGGAACATTGCTTTTATACCCTGTTTTGAAACCAAAAAAACAGATATGACGGCAATAACCGACAATGCTGTACAATCCCCGAGAATCACAAAGCCTCAAAACCTGTGTCTTTTTTCATAATGATTTAATTTAATATGCCATAATCATTGCTTACTTCATTACCATAACCATCTGCATTTATGTATATACATCTCTTTATTTTGTTATCTATTGTGTGCTCTGTTATTTCTGGCTTTTTATTTTTCATTGAAATAGCTGTCCCCACGATTCTACTTGTATGTTACGATATTTGATTTCTGTGTGTTGTATGCTGTCAATCACCCTACTTTGCATTTAATTTCGTTTACAGAGTGTTTGGTTATTGACAACAAGCAGCGAAGATGCAACAATCTGAGTATGCAGCATCCAAATAGAATTCTGGAGAGAGTTAATGAAAATAAAATTGGATTTAGTGCATGAAAGGCTGTTCAATGGAATAGAATGAAATATCTGGACCTTTGTTACCCATTTCACGGGGCAGATACTAGGATACTTGAACCTGAGCTGTATTTTCAAAACAAGCTTCAGTCCAGAAATGGGTTCTTCTCGGGACAAAGTCAGGATTTTAGGACAGATTCTTGATGAACCTGCATTCCTTTCATTGTTCATGACAAATGCGTAATGGAACCTGAGAGTATGCCTAGAAAAGAGGGGAAAACATGTGAAGATATTTCAAACCTAAACATCAGCCGCAAAATACATTGCTGTACATGTACATGCACAAATTTTGTGTGCACGCATTGTTATGGACCTGTGTCAAATAGTTGACATCATATATTACTTGATGTCATTACATAATGTATATTCAAGGTTATTTTATGTTTGTCATTTGACTGATCAATGGGCCTTGAAGTCCTGTAGTGGCTATGCCATGTAGGTTCTTCAGGCCTTGCAGGTCCAGAAAACAAATATGTTGTTGGCCCACGGGTCATGCTATGCCTGTCCAATCTTTATAAGCACAGTGGGATAGAGTGTTGGGGCTAGAAGGTTTGTATATCGTTACAATGATCATTGTGCCTTGTGAGCATTTACCGTTGGTAATTAGTGCCCTTTGGGCCCAGAAAATTCATTGGGCCTAGAAAACAATATTGTGACAGTGGTCTTATACGGCTCATGCTATGCGAGTCCACTGTCGTTACAAATTTTATTGGATAGAGTCACGGGCCTATATGAACAGATGGAGATATAGATGTGTAATAATATGTCTATATATGTGCATATTCAACATATGCACATACAAATACCGGGTATGAGCTTGCACGTACAGCCACAATTCTACATACATTTATGATCACATACACACTAATATATATAAACACTGGAATGGTTATAGTTGCATCAATGTGTGCCACAACAACAAACCCATGAACCAAAATTTTAAAATGTTGGATTTGATATGAAACAAGGTAAAAATTATGAAGTTACCTACAAAGGTCGGAACTGTTGCAAATTTTGGGGCTTTGTTCTTATGATAAGTTTGTTTAGGCATGAAGTTCGTGTGCAATTTAAACAGGATGTGAACCTTTTTGTTCCCTTTTGAAATATTAAAAACTTCATTACAATAAACAAAACCGGATACAAATTTTGAAAAACTTCAGTTTGATTGTTGTGTGGAACTTATTCATTTGATAAACGAGTCATCGTAAATTTTTTGGACCTCCTTTTTTGTTGATATCGAGAAGGGGAGAGTTTGAACTTTGGACTTCTTTGCGCAAATGAAGTAGGGTGAAAGATATACACTTAAATTTATCAAATAAAATAGCTAAATAAAAGAGAATGGGAAATATTCTCTTTTTCCAAGAGAGTGGAAGGTGTGACCTCATTCTTCCTGCTTAATGATACTTGATTTGAAGTATTTGAACTTTTCCTTTTGGTTTGGCACTCTTGGAAATTGAAGGGTCTGTTGTTTTGATAGATTGAATTGGGTATAAAATCTATAACATTTTATTTGACAAATGAAAAATGTCTTAGGCACCAACTTGCGGCAAGCACGGACGTTTCTCGTAATAATAAATAGAATTTGAGCTTTTTCCGTTTTCTTTATTGTTGGTTACTGAAATTGGTGCTGACTAACTCACTATTTGGTGTCCACTTTTTCACCTAGACGGGATTCAGATGACAAAAATGTTTGCTAAACGTTATATGTTTTGTGCAGGCCTTGGTTGACGCACCTAAGATGGTGAGATGCCAAATGAACTTTAAGAGGCTCTCACTAACTGATATCAAAATTGATATTCCTAAAGTACCAAAGAAGAAAGTTTTGATTGAGGCCATGGAAGCTGCAGGTATCAATAGTTTTACTATGCAGACTTATTTTACTGATGCCTTTGAATTTGCCTGGATCCTGGAAGTGGGATGATAACTGTGCTGATATGAACTTTAACTAACAGAAGTTCAAAAGAGGTGGGATAATAGTTCATGGGGTCGGAAATTGATTGTGCAAAAACGAAGAGCTGAATTGAATGATTTTGAGCGATTTAAAATCATGCTGGCTAAGATTAAGGTTTGTTCTTGGTTTCTTTTTTTGACTTACCGGCTTCAAGGATGCTATCCAGCTTTTCAAAACTGAAGTCAGATGTCTGTACTGTTTGTGCTGTTTAAAAATTGAGCTATTAAACATTGAAAAACTTATTTTGTTAATTTTCTTGCTATCTCAAACCATATCTTCTATTGAATGCAGAGGGGGACACTCATCAAGCGTGAACTTTCGAAGCTGAAAAAGGAGAACCCCGTCTGACAATGCTTTTGGAACTATTCGACTGTTAGTAATTTTATTTTTCAGACGCTGCAGTAAAGACTGTTTAGATGATGTGGGTTTTTGATCAATTTAAGTTTTTTCTCATTTATATTGTCATTTTTGATAAGCATTTTTTAATTTAAAAATGTTTTGTTGGTAGTTTTGTTTTGGTCAGATAAAGCGTGTTATCTTGAAAGAAAAAACCTTGAATCATCAAGCATGCACGCATTTTGACATTTTTTTCAGTCAAATGTTAGAAAATAATCTGGCTATTTTAGTCCTTTTGTGGTAGTAAATAATATTTTAATTGGCTTGTAATTTTTCAATTTTGGTTCAGAATGCCTTTTTACTGCCATGCTTTTTACCCATATTATAGCTCCACTCGTAAATCCTTGACATCTTCGAGAAAGTTGATTATATATAGTTTATTCTTCTTTTCTTAGATATGAATACTTCACTGTAAAACTGGATGTCCTCACTACAAGCTATATACACTTTTGGACTGCCTTTCAATATTATTGCTTCATATGTATTATGAAGATGAACAATTCTCGCTCTTCGTATAAATTCAAAGATGAACAATTCTAGTTCTTGGTGTAAATTCAAAGACGAACAATTCTAGTTCTTAGCATAAATTTTTTGCCGAGTTTTTGAATAATAATAGTAATGAACAATTTTGGTTAGTAGGAATTTTTGGCTGACTTCGTAGTAATGATAATGATTAATATATAGTAATTTTAAGGTTACAGTATAGTTAAATATCAAATTGATGTATGAGACTCGTTTAAATTGATGTATGAGACTCCTTTATTTGTGTGACCAGGGTAATTTGATTATTTGAATATATAATAGGTGTAAATATCTTATTTTCTAAATTCAAGCTTGTGAAGCACATGCTTTGTAAGAAATAGATTCACTCGTATTAATCTTCAAATTTTGTATATATATATATATATATATTCTTTGCGAAATTCAAAAATGCGATTTTACATGACAAAATTGCTCTTCACAAATAGATTCACTCAGACTAATCTTCAAATTTTGTAAGTAGCAAGCATAAGCTCATTATAATTTTTCGAAGAGCATCTATTTTGACTAAAGTTGAGTCCAAGCATATAATGGTTTCTAGCTTAAGTCCAGTCCAAGCATAAGTTCATTATAATTTGTGTTGTTTTAATTTATTAAAATAATGTGTTTATCATTCTGTTCTTAATATGTTGAGAACATGTGCAGTGGTGTGGTTTAGCTCATTAAAATTGGTCTAAGTTGGATTTTAGTACCATGGGTACTTGTTTATGTTATGGGCACGAGGTCATCAAAATAAAGTCTAAGTTGGATTCTTTATAATGATTGCTGATTGTTTGTTTAGTATCAATTTGCATGAGATTATTTTTCATGGTTGATTTTATAATGACTGCGGATTGTTTGTTTAGTATCATAGGTGCACATGTATATTGTGTATGAAATTAATTTTTATGGTTGATTTTATTGAAGAGTGTTGATTCTCTTATGTGATCTTTGTATTCTTGCCTTGTTAGTTTTTGTGTAGTGTTTTTTTTCGAATAATCTTTCCAAAATATTATTTCGCTTTTTTTTAAATGATCTTCCCAAAATAGTCAGTTTAGTTTATTGATTTGTGGTTTTCTTTTACGAAATGATCTCAAAATTTTATTAATTATTGCATTGCAAAATGTATGTTAAACTCGATTGTTGGATAAAGTTAATATTTAAAGTTTGAAGGCATTTGTGTTTATCAATGTTATAGTAGTTTATTATTATTTTTCTTTGTTTTATCCAGGACTTTGCATTTATCATTGGAAGATTGTAATTACCAATTACCAATTTTTTACCATGAGATGAACTATTCCCGGATTTATTTTTATTTATAGTTTTGTTTGTGAGCA
Organism: Pinus taeda; assembly: GCA_000404065.3. Classification (NCBI taxonomy): domain Eukaryota; kingdom Viridiplantae; phylum Streptophyta; class Pinopsida; order Pinales; family Pinaceae; genus Pinus; species Pinus taeda. The sequence continues at coordinate 96,340 of APFE030267594.1, read as the reverse complement.
ATTTTTTTTGAAATTGTTTCAATTAAGAAGAATGATCTTCCTGCGGTTATTTTTATTTATAGTTTTGTTTGTCAGAATATTTTTCAATTAAGATAAGTGACCTTAAACAAGTAATCATTGTATTTTGTATTGAAGATGTTATGGTTGTAAATGATAATTCATATTTGTAATTGAGGATTAATAACAATGATTTATTTATTTATTTTTTTCATAGTTAAAGTAATCATTGTATTGAAAATTTTGTGGTTGTAAATGATAATCCATATTTTTAATTGAGGTAACAATGTTTTTTTTAAAATCTAATGATGGTGCAAAGGTTCGGGGTTCCATTATTGTAAAGTTGTGAATGTTTTTTATTTATAGTTTTGTTTGAAGGCATATTTTCACTGTATTGAAGGTTTTTTGAAGATGTTATGGTTGTAAATGATAATCCATATTTGTAATTGAGGATTAATAACAATGATTTATTTATTTATTTTTTTCATAGTTAAAGTAATCATTGTATTGAAAATTTTGTGGTCGTAAATGATAATCCATATTTTTAATTGAGGTAACAATGTTTTTTTTTAAATCTAATGATGGTGCAAAGGTTCGGGGTTCCATTATTGTAAAGTTGTGAATGTTTTTTATTTATAGTTTTGTTTGAAGGCATATTTTCACTGTATTGAAGGTTTTGCGGTTGTAAATGATAATTCATATTTGTAATTGAGGATTAATAACAATAGTTTATTTATTTATTTTATTTTTTTCGTAATTTAATGATGGTTTAAAGGTTTGGGGTTCCATTATTGCAAAGTTGTGAATGATTTTTATTTATAGTTTTGTTTGTCAGCATCTTTTTTAAAATTGTTTCCATTAAGATGAATGATCTTACACGAGTAATCACTGCATTGAAGATTTTGTGGTTGTAAATGATAATCCATATATGTAATTGAGGATTAATAGCAATTTTTTTTCATAGTCTAATGATGGTGCAAAGGTTTGGGGTTCCATTATTGCAAAGTTGTGAATGGCAAACAAATACTGTGTTGAAGGGATGTATGAACATATTTGTTTTCTTCTGATTTTTTTGGGCAATTTTTTTTGTTCTCTCTCTAAGTAGAGAGATCATGTTTATAACCGTTTTTGGTTTCATAAAGTGAATATTGATATTGTGTTTGTAACCTTTTTGTAAGTTAAATCTCCCCTTTAGTATATAGGCACAATTTGAATTCACAATTTCATGCGTAATTGAATCCATACTTGCAAGGTGTATAGGTAGGCACCCGTTGATTGATTTGGGAAATTGCATCGCTGTAAGTGCAAGACCACCACGTGGCACATAGTAAAATATAATTGTCATGAAAAGATTAAATGCAATTTTTTTTTTTTTTTTTTTAAGCATATCAAACTCTTATGTGATGGATTTAATACGAATAGTTCTATCACTCGAATAGTAGAATAGAGTGATATGTGGATAAGTTGAAAACTACTGTAGTGAAATTTGTGAATTCGAAAGTAATGTTTTTTAAAATTCATGGAAAAAAGTAGTAATTTAAATAGAACAAAACAAGGCTTGTCAATTAGATGGTGAATGTTTTGTTTTAGTAGTATAATGAGGTAACCTTTTGGCTCTTTTTCAGGAAGACTTTTTGGTTGATTTTCTTTGAAATCCTATTAAATTTTTTTGGTAGTTTTAAGTTGTTGAGTTTACATCATTATAGTGCACTAGGAGTTTTTTAGGGCGTTGAATCCATTGCTACATTAAAAAATACAATTTAAATGACAACGTTTTGATTTCATCAAGAATCATTGTCACAAGGCTTTAGTGAAAAAGGCCAAAAAGTTGCCTTGTTAGATTATGCTTTGTTTCATTTTTGTCTCTTGGAAGTAACTTCGAGGGGTTTTCTTGGGCACTTCACTTAGTTTTGAGGATGATACAAAATGTATAGCAGGTGGCTTAGTGTGTTTGACCATGCGGAATCAATTTAAGAACTTGCATGTTGCTATGGATAAGTGACAATATTCTTGAGATTAATTTGGTCATTTTAATTTTAAGTTTGGTTAGTTATCTCAGTGTGTTGACATGATAGAGATTGTTAGTAACTTTAATGATGGAAAATAATGAAATACAATTTTTGAATGCAAAGTGACAATATAATATTGAATGATAGAATATGTGAATAATAAGAATGTAGTAATAATTGTCATCGTAATCAATTTCAATCTATTTTTTATTTTTTTAATTCACCTGTTAGTTTTTCCATTTTCAAATGGACATATGAAAATCGTAAACCATTCAAACCTTTAACTTGAGCTATTGTAGTAAATGTCATACCCTGTCTTTCTTGCTCTCCAATTTTAATAGTAGCTTTCTCGAAAGCCAATCATTGTGACTTTCAGAGTGTTAAACCCCAAGTAAGTTTCAATGATAGTTGTTTTCTATTAACTCACTTGAATGCAAAGTGACTAACAATGTTGAATGATGGAAAATGGAAATAATAAAAATATAGTCAATTACAAATAGTTTATAGTTTCAAGAAACAAACATTTAAGGTAAGTGAACATTCTATATAAGATGAAAATTCAATTATTTTATTTATGGTTGAATTACTATAATATAAAAGTCAATGCACGTCAATAAATTTTTTTTGTGCCTACATTGAAATCAATGCATACTATTAATCTAATTACTTTGAAATTGATGTACATCAAATAAAAAATAAACATATACACTGAAATCAATGCATCTAGTGCAAACATTCAAATAAGATTAGAAATCAACATCTACATTGAAGTTAATGCATCTAGTGCAAACAATCAAATATGATTAAAAACCAACATTACATTGAAATCAATGTATCTAGTGCAAACAATCAAATATGATTAGAAATCAACATCTACACTAAAATCAATGCATCTAGTGAAAGTAATCAAATAAGATTAGAATCAACAACTATAGTGTAATTAATGCATCCAGTGCAACTAATCAAATAGGATTAGGAATCAACATCTAAATTGAAATCAATGGATTTATTTAAGTGAAAAACCAAAATATTCATGGCTTTCTAAATCCAACTTCTTTTACCTTTTGTAAAAACTTTACGTTCTCTTTCTCTATAGTTAATAATGTTTAATATTATATAATACTATATAATATTTGTATTTGTCTTTG
>APFE030267594.1:59091-92574 GCA_000404065.3 Pinus taeda | reverse complement strand
TCGAGAATTATCATTTTGAATAATCAATATTACATGTATATGTCTACTATAATAATACTTATAATGGGGATTATTATTATAATATATTGGAATAATAACACTCAATATTATTGATTATTATACCAATAATAATATGTAAAGAAATAACTTGTTAAAAATATAATAGTATGTTAACTTTAAATTATATACAAACGATTTTTTTTTTTTTATCAAATTAGTAACTTTGTGCTTTGTATTTTACGTTAAATTATATTACATTTTTCATTTTTCATTTTTCATTATGTTACATTTATTTTGGATTCTGCGTTACATTACATTTTTGCCACCTTCTGCATTTTTACATTTACATTACATTACATTTAACATTTATATATGTTTTAATTTGAATATTAATTAAAACATACATTACATTACATTTAACATTTATATATGTTTTAATTTGAATATTAATTAAAACATATGAAATCGATATATTTTTTTGGTTTTTTCTATATATATTTTCCCAACATTTAAAAAATGTTGGCATACTTACAATACACCTACATATCTCCTCTATATTGGGTTGTAGAGCACATTTTGGTGCAACTCGCATAATGCTGAAAAATATGGAATTAATTGAAACTAAAATGAAAAAAAATAAATCACTGAACACACAAATGAACACAAGATGTGACACAAAAACCCTATTACATAAGAGAATTTAGTGAGAATGTGAGGTCTCTACTTTTTACTCTTTTTCTCAATTTTGAATTGCAAATGCAAAGAAAGAGATATTCGCTATAAGCTTACCATGGACATTGTGGCCTAGATGGTTGCTCCAAAATCTTCTATGTCCTATGTTTTGTTTCAAAATACCACTCCTATAGTCTTGCATAACTATGGAATAATAACGATGTCAAAGGAAAGGAAACCTCTGCTTTTCCAAGAGCCCAATGTTTAACATAGTGTGATAGTTGCTTAAGATTAGAGTTGAGTGTTTTGCATGTCTCAACCCTTAATTAGTGTAAGGGTTTTGGATCCTTTAAAATCTTCTAGAAAGCCCACATGTGATGTCCCACATTTACAAACAGTGGAGGTTGGCATTAGCATCTACTTGTTACTAAGGTAATTAATAGAGAAGTCAATTAGTAAGGGGCAAAACTGCCACATATGGACTAAGTCAATTAGTAAGGGGCATAATTGTCACATATGGACTTTGATTTAGTTGGATTTGCATTGTTAGAAATTTAACGACGTGTAGAACTATGTTGAGGGGGTGCGAGCTTAGATCACAATGTTTTACCTAAAAAGTGTTGTTTGATGCTTCAAATTGATTTTATAAGTTTCCAAATCCAAAATCACTGAACTAGGTTTTGCTCCTAAAATGGGTCGTGCAAGCCAATTCTTCTAATTTTATCGCCCAGAAATACCAAGATAGATGACAAATTATATAATGATTTAATTTGGAACATGCCTCCCCATTAAGGGAAACCTCTCGTCTCCAATTTTTTTTATGTAGTGAGGTGAGGAAATCTTTTGTATTTTCTTGTCGTACCATTTGGATTTCTATAAAAGTTGTCATTTTTAACCCATATTTGTTAGAGTTCATGTTGCCCTTGTATGGGAGTTTTAGATTTTCTTTACAAAATAGTATCTTTTGCCAAGTCTACTTGAGCTTTTGGTGTTAAGTCCTTTATGATAGGTAAGATTTTCTCCTTAGTTTCTTGATTCAATATTGAAGGTTCATAAGAGATAAATTTTCCACATTCACTATTGTGTAAATATGCATCTATGGGGGTAGCTTGAGTATGTAGAAATTATTAGCCGCTTGCTTCAATACGTTTAAAGTACCATATCACAGAGCCTTGCTCTTCTTGTTAAGTCCTTGTAGCCTTTCTTTGCTTTTATGCAACCAAACTATTTCTTCCACCTTTATTTTTATTTTTTTCAATTATGTGTTGATCATATTCAACCTTCAACTTTTCTTGTAACTTTTGCAATATCTCATGCACTTGCAAATGGACATGCCTGACCTCTTCAACAAATTTGTTTTCTCTCAATGCACAAGTTTTGATGCCTTCCACTTTATGCGTTGATCATATCCAACCTTGCACTTTTCTTGTAACTTTTTGAATATTTCATGTACTTGCAAATGGACATGCCTAATCTTTTCTACAAATTTGTCTACTTTTAATGCACAACTTTTGATGTCTTCCACTCTCCTTGTTGTCCATATATGACATTTAAAGGCGATGTTGGCAAATACCCAAAATAATTTTGAAAAGGGGACATGCTAGCCAAGTTTGGATTGACATGTTATAAGTGTTGAATATTAATCAAATTTTAATCTCATGTTTTTGGATGCTTATGGTTGTATTCCGTAAAAAGTTGAAACCATGTCTTTTTTTTTCATTGGATTAATGAAATGGTTAGGATTTATATTAATAAGCCTTTGTTCTTGCAACACTTCCTACCTACTGTATATCTAAACTGATAGCCCCTGAAAACCTTTCAAAAAACTCCTAAAACAAGAATATACTTGCAATACATAATTTAAGAGAGACAGATAAACTACCCTACATGTGACAACCCATCTTTAGTTTTGACTTCAATAGTTGCCTCTTCCTCGTACTTCAATTGATCCGGGACAAGGATATTGTGCACTCTTGCCTCCTTCCTTGTTTCCTTGCTCACATTGATTTCCTTTGCCCCCTTATTGCCTTTAGTCTCAAGGTTTCCTAGATGGAGGTCTAGTATGTCCAACTTAATATACAATATGTCAATCTTTCTTTGGAGAAAACCAATCTTTTGGTTGAGGAGTAGCCATTGAGCTTGGTTCTCAACAACCAACATTTCCCCTTGTATATTCAACATAGATAGTATATGCTCCATAGTTTCCACGATATAGTCAAGCTGACATGCGATATTTTGACATTCTCCTTCACAAATGAATTCTGCGATTTGCCCGCCATATTTTCGCCCACCCTTCGATTTGTTTTTCCACCTATGAATTTGCTTATCCAGACATGAACCTCTATACCATGGAAGAAGACCCAACATGTCTTATATAACCTTCCTCCATGCCTGACTTCTCCCTTCATTTCATGCATCCACTTTCAACCTTTTATGAATTGTCCATCCTTATTAATTTCATTGTCCGAACATTCTTGTTCTAATTTCTTGCCACTACAATTCGTTATCATCGCCATTAAGGTGTTGCTAGTCGATTGTGTTGGCTTCTCCTTGTAGATGAAGGCAAAATACCACATCACCTTCTTGCGTTTACTAATTGTTTCTCCTGGCCACTAGCTATCCGCAACGTCGTGATCATTCTCATTCCTCGTCTAAGTTTTTTTGAGGACCGAGGTCCCAACATTAAAGGAGAGTCGCCATTCATCTTTTGTATGTTTTGAGAGAATCACTAACCAAGGATAATATCTGACATGAGGTTGGAGGATCTCCCAATGAATCATTTTTCTCCGATTTTCTTGGATCGATCAATGCACCATATATTTGACGTTTTATTGCAAATATCATGATAGAGGTTTAAAAATACCACTTCTATTGTCCCGGGGCAACATCCCCTGATCCATATAGACTCCTTTATTAGCTAAGGTGTCCACTTTGGAATTCAAATGCCTTTTTAACATGATAAAAATTAAATGTTTCAATTTTTCCAATTTTCTTTTTATCCTCCGCAAAATTTTTGATCAAGGCTGGACTTCTCTTTGAGTTTATTCACTTGTTGGATGACTATCATAGAGTCCCCAAATACCATCAAATGTTGGATTTTTCTTGAGATAGTCGTTTCTAGCCCTTGCCACAAGGCCAAAAATTCCGCTTGGTTATTTGTAGCGCTCCTTAAGCCCCAAGCATGTTGAATCTCAATTTCTTCATTTGGGCGGTAGATAACCCTTCCCGCTCTTGCCTCCCTCTTGAACCCATGTATTGTTGACTACTTATATTTTCCCATTTATCTGTGGATGGAAAATTGTAGATTTCTTCAACTTGATGTCCACTTTGGAATTCAAATGCCTTAAAACATGATAAAACTTAAATGTTTCAATTTTTCCAATTTGCTTTTTTATCCTCTACAAAATGGGGGTTTGATAACGCTGGATTTATCTTTGACTTTATTCACTTGTTGGATGACTATCATAGAGTCCCCAAATACCATCAAATGTTGGATTTTTCTTGAGATAGTCGTTTCTAGCCTATACCACAAGATCAAAAATTTCGCTTGGTTATTTGTAGTGATCCTCAAGCCCCAAGCATATTGAATATCAATTTCTTCATTTGGGTGGTAGATAACCCCTCTTGCCCCCACCTCCCTCTTGAACCCATGTATTGTTGACTAATGTTTTCCCATTTATCTGTTGATGGAAAATTGTAGATTTCTTCAACATGATGTCCACTTTGGAATTCAAATGCCTTATAACATGATAAAACTTAAATGTTTCAATTTTTCCAATTGGCTTTTTTATCCCCTGCAAAATTGGGGTTTGATCAAGGATGGACTTCTCTTTGAGTTTATTCACTTGTTGGATGACTATCATAGAGTCCCCAAATACCATCAAATGTTTGATTTTTCTTTAGATAGTTGTTTCTAGCCCCTGCCACAAGGCCAAAAATTCCGCTTGGTTATTTGTAGTGCTCCTCAAGCCCCAAGCATATTGAATCTCAATTTCTTCATTTGGGCAGCAGATAACCCCTCCCACCCCTGCATCCTTCTTGAACTCATGTATTGTTGACTACTTATGTTTTCCCATTTATCTGTGGATGGAAAATTGTAGATTTCTTCAACTCGATGTCCATATTCTCTCAAAGTGTAATACAAAGGCATTGAGAAATCTGATATCTTTATTTGAAATGATGCTCCTTGGTACCATAAAGTGATTTTTTCAAATAACATGTTCATTGCTTCTTGTCCTTTGATACTTTACAAGGAATAAAAGTGCATATCTTGCAGAACCTATAAGTTACCACAAGCAAATAGGCATATCTCTTTCTAGTTGTTGGAAAACCTTATTCACAAAACCCATGGAGATCTTATCATAGGTTCTAGTGGGTATGTAAAAGGGATTTTATAAACCTTAATTTCTGTTATTAAGCTCGATGGTACAAAAAGGTATGCATACTCTAATACACTAATGCATGTACACATACCTGGGTACTTTGGTTCAATACACATACCTTTGTAATTTCGTAATTATCTTTCCAACATCAAAATGTTTTGCAACTTTGGAAGTGTGAGTCTCTCTGATAAGTTGCAAATTTTCACTTTGACAAAGAGTTTGTTTCATTTTGGGCCAATGCACATAAATTTGTAAGTTGGCAACTGTCATTCCAACTTCAATTTTTTTTCGACCTTTGAAGCATGAGCCACTCTGATGGTAATTAGGGATGGTAATTTTGTAGAACAATCTATTTTAGGGATGGTAATTAGTGTCATTATCGCCTTATTCCACACAAATTTGACCATATAGCTATTGAAACACCTCTTCAAAGTTTTCATCTTCCATGTATGCCTTTTTGTACGCATCATGTGCAAAAGACTCCAAGTACATAAGATTTTTCAAAGCTGTAATCTTAGATGTGGGTGACTTTGATAACATTTTCTTTCTTATACTTGATGATTAGATGGAACTTTTGCAAAAACCAATCCACTTATATTCTAATTAGCTAAATCTTATTCCATGCTCGCAAATATTGAAGTGGTTAGTGGTTAGTGTGGATAATGGTTTCCTTGCCCATCAAATAGTACTTCTATTTATTGATTACTTGAACTAGGATCTGTTGGAAAATGTAACTAGTTTTGGTCTTCATAATTGTCAATGTACTCATGTCATTAAGTATATCTTATGTAACAAGCAAAAGAAAGAAAGAAAGATATTATTTTTAAACATGGGTTTCAGGCTCCATTTAAATAGTCAACTAGGTCAAGCATACATTTCATGCTCCATTTAAATGGTCAACTAGGTCAAGCATACATTTCATGCTCCTAGGGTTTGTCAAGTCACAAGAATAATTGTCATGAGTCAAAAGAGCAATTATCTTTGTATAAGACCCATTCGGGCAAGTTGTAACATGTAAAAGATATTAATTTTGTGTATAGTAAGTCAAATTTAACCTCCAAGACCAAGTAAACCCTGCCTCATGAAGGGGGTAATTCAACCTCCATAGATGGGTATATATAAGAGCAACTCGACTACATTTTAGACACACTTATGCAGTTTGATCTCCAATAACAAAGAAGAAGAAAGCAAGAGCAAAAATTCAAGAAAAACAAGAGAAAGACCAAGCGAAGGAAAATGATTTGAATCTTATCTATCTCTTCTCACATATACAAAAATTAGGGTTTTTGCAATTGCTAGGAGGCTGAGAATTGCAGGTCCGAATTGTAGTTTGAAGTTGAGGGTTGAAACTCTGTTTGGACCAAAATCTTGAAGTCTTACTTTTGTTGACTTGAGCTTGTTTTAAGAAGGAATTATTGGAGGTAGACTTGGTGCTTGGAGAAGGTCTTGGTCTTGAAGTTTGGGTATTGGTTTTCTCATTTGATATGATTCTATAAGAAGAGAAGATATTCTTTTGGGGTTTTCCCATTGGAGGGGTTTTGCCCTAGCTTGGAGCTTACTTCTTGTGTCTATTGTCTTTATTGTTTATGGTTTTGATAATTGTTTGACAAAAATAATCCATCAAGAATAATAAGAAGACAACCTAAGTTTACAAGCTTTTATCAAGGATAAGGAGAATTGTTTTATTAGTTTCCCTACTTGATTCTCCAACAAGAACTAAAGTTCCTTATTATACATATGGTAGTGTTGGACTCTATTGTGAAACATTTTAGAATGACAATGGACCGATTTATCTCGTTGCATCAAGACTGCTCCTATAACATATCTACTTGCATTTGTCTTCACTTCATGCGACTCTTACAAATTAGGCAACACAAGGAATGGTGTTTGCCTGATTTGCATTTGTCTTCACTTCATGCGACTTTTACAAATTAGGCAACACAAGGAATGGTGTTTCCCTAATTTTCCTTTTCAATGCAGCAATTTTTTTGTTTTGTTTTGTTGATGTGGCACAATGTTAGTAGAAAATGATGTTATAAACTTTTGTAGGCATTGAACCACCCCCAACAAATCTCTTAACTTTAGTGACATTGATAGGCATGGAATACTCAAGGATGACCTGCATCTTCGTGAGATTTATCTTGATTTCCGCTCCACTAATCACATAGCTCGAATACATCAATCATTACTCACTTTTTTATGCTATCAAACTATTAATGCTTACTCAAAGTCTCTAACACTTTGATGAGATAGATATACTCTTCTTAGGTAAAGTTATAAACCAATATATCATCCAAATACATGATCATAAAATGATCTATAAATTGACACAATACATTATTCATCAAATGCATAAATATTATTGGTAGATTACATAAACAAAAAGGCATTACCAACCATTCCAATAGAGTTGACCTTGTATAGATGTTTTCTTTAACTCATACTTCGTGGTATCTGGATTTGATATCCAGATTAATGAAGTATTTGTAACATGCTGTCATTAATACACGTAATTTTGTTCCTTAGTAATTAATCCAAACCCGTTTTAGAAAACATTCACCATCCAAACCCCTGGAAAAAGCAAACACTACAACCCCAGGCCACAAAACAGTGAAGAAAAACAAAATCCAGGCAAATCCAGGCACACAGGCCTGTAGAAATAACCCCGAAGGGAGCAACACTAATAGGCATGCAAGCCCATTTATAAAAACCACAGAAGAAATCCCAACAACCGACATTGATACAATATATGGCCGGCCAAAAGGCCCCAAACGAAAAACTGGAACAAGAAAGGCACAAGGCTAGGTAATAGAAACTCAAAATACTGGGTGGAACTGTGAATGAACCGTGACGGCACATAAATGTTCTGAGAGGAGCCAACGAGAGACCTTGAGGCTAGTGCCCACAAACATGGCAAAGATAACCCACGACAACAAAATGGAACATGCCACGAGGCCTCATAAAACAACCGCCCCCACAAAACCCCAACGAGAAACGCAGCAGAAGTAGAGCATGAAACAAGCGGCTTGCAGGTTGGAAAGTAGCTACCCGAGTGAAGCCCCGACACATCTGGCAGCAAAACATAACAGACGACTGCAAACCCCTGCAAAAGAACTGCGACCACAATGGCAATGGAAGACAACCCTCGACCCCAACGAAAGGGAGGCACAAACTAGGAGGCAGAGGCGGCAAGGGCTTCGGCCCGCCTCGCTCCCTCAACTTCCAACTTCCTCGTATTCCCATTCTTAAGGTGATATTGTTCAAAACTTTGCAATCAATGCATAAGTTCTATCCACATTCACCAATATCCACATTTAGGGGTACTATGATAATAGGTGACATGTTTGGGAAAGTTATTCCTTACTCTAACCATTATTAGAAATGTTTTTCCATTTTATTTGTTTTGAGGATGGATTCTTTGTTTGTACAAATCAATATTTGGTGGTGGATAATCGACAACCCTCGATCCCAACAAAAGAGAGACACAAACTAGGGGCAGAGACGGCAAGGGCTTCGGCTGCCTTGCTCCCTCAACTCCCAACTTCCTCGTATTCCCATTCTTGAAGGTGATATTGTTCAAAACTTTGTAATCAATACATCAAGTTCTATCCACATTCACCAAGTTCCATCTTTATGGGGTACTATGATAATAGGTGACATGTTTGGGAAAGTTATTCCTTGCTCTAACAATTATTACAAATGTTTTTCCATTTTATTTGTTTTTAGGATGGATTCTTTGTTTGTACAAATCAATATTTGGTGGTGGATAATCGACTAACTGCTATATCTTATGCTTCATTTTCTTTTTTTGGGTGGTAACTCTTTAACTCTTGATTTTTTTATTATTTATTTTTGTATGCCTACAACAACTGTTTCAACTTACATTTTTTTGACTTAGTACATTTCTACAGAGATATTTAATTTTACCAATTGATCACTTAGCTAATTATCTTTTAAGAAAACTAATACAACCTTCCTACTAGAATTGATCAATTTCTTGGTTTGGTTAGTGCTTAGTAAATAGATCATGGTTTTACCTTTGTGGTCATTGATGATGAAAGAGTTTCCATCATTGATGGAGTGTTATTGGTGTGCTCTCCTCGTAAGGATTAAATCCCTCATATATATGTTGGGACTTCCAAACAACAATACACCAAACATCAAATGGCACTACATCTACCTCCACTTCATCAATACAATATGCACTTATAGTAAATTTGATCTCACATTATTTAGTTTGATCTTTGCATCTTTATTTGCCCATCTTGATGGGCATGAGTTAAGGTAATCATAAATTCCAATTCAAACTCACTAACTAAATCTTTTGATATGAGGTTTTCTTGTGAACTAGAATTGAATAAAGGATTCACTTTTTTCTTTTTTGACCTTTATTATTATTTATTTTTTTTGGTAGGTAAGCACCCACGGGGGATTTGAACCAGTGACCTATTGCAAGGAGTGCCTTAACAGTGCACCCATTTACCGTCAATCCAAAGCCCAGTGGGCTGACCTTTATCTTACTATGGAAAAGTTTAGCCATTTCCTTTTTTCCTTGTGATGAATGATTTTAGGGTTTGCCTTCTTTGCCTCATAGTGTAGATACTTTTTTTCATCTACATATAAACTACTCTCTACTAGGTTGGTTGAATCCATGGCTAGCACATACTCTTTCTTGACATATTTCTTATGGTTATTTAGGTTCAACACTAGATGTAGCTACCGATACTTATCTTTGATGTCATCATTAGTATTACAATGTTTTTTTGGATCCTTGCATTTGTGCACAATTTTATATTCTTGTCCTATCCTTTCCACTTCTTCTTTTCCTCATTGCAAAATCCTTGATGGTATTTCTATTTGGAACCACTTGGCTTCCCTTTTTTGATAGCTTATATTCTCTAAGTAATGTGCTTGTATACAAGGCTCATCAATTTTCCTAGGATTAAAGAGCAACACTTGCTTTTATTAATGATTGTGTAGACCTTCCACATACTTGAGGAATATGAATATGTATTTTCAAGAGATAAGGCTAGATAATCACCATTATTTTGAACTTCGTGGTGTACTCTTGCAAATTTTCCCCTTATATTAGAGAAATGTAAAGAGGTCTAAAATGGACATCCTAAGGAAAATAATAAAATAAGAAACAAAATTTTTAAAGGAAAGAAAGAAAACTATATACATATATATTTATCATATTTTTGACTTAATATCCTCATATGTTTACTCAAATTTTAAGAGTTGGGATTGGTTATTTGAAAAATTAAATTATCATTCTACACTAACCCACTTGCATACTTTTTATAGACCTATAGTGAGATAAACTAGAAACACACATAAGAGAAAATGTATCTCCAAAACTATTTACCCTTATGGTTGAAATCACCATCTTAAATCATAGTGGTTCTTTTGCAGTGGATGCTTATAGCACTTTTTTGTTTTGAGACCCATTTTTGGCCTCGTAATTTCTCTAATGCCTTTGCTTGAAGTGATCTTAATGAGTCTACTAGTCCCCTACATAGTTGGTAGGATATAAATGGGACTTGATGAGGGTTTTAAACACCTCCGACTTAGTTATTAATGGATCATCTTACAATCTAAGTGTCTCCATTTGGCTTTTGTCACTAGGTTAGGACATGGCCCTCCAGTACCACTTAATGTAGTACAATTTGTAGTATAACTTGAGTGGGACTAATGGTTAAGAACATGTTCTTTCTTGTAAGAAGTCGCTTGTTTAAATCTAGAGGGTGGTTGAGTATGTCCACCTCCATATACTTTAGTATTCAAATCCTTGCATGGAGGTGGGTTCCTTGTGCCACAAACAAGGGAGTATCATACATCAATTTGGTGTTTAGCTTGGCCATGCCATTAAAATAGAGTATGTATAGATTGAGTGAGCATAATGGTTAAGAACATGTGCTTATACCTAAGAGGTCATAGGGGAAAATCTACAAGGGGGTAGAGTATGTACACCTTCATAGACTTTAGTAATCAAATCCTTGGCCGAAAGTAGGTCTCATGCATTGATTTGGTGTCTAGCTTGGTTGTGACCTTAAAATTAGATTATGTGCAGCTTGAGTGGGCCTAATGATTAAGAACATGTGCTTCCTCGTAATAGGTCATATGTTCAAATCTAGAGGGGTCTATAGTATGTACACCTTTATAGATTTTATCAGTTAAACCACTACACTAATGTGGGTACCTTATTCCATAAACAATGTGGTTTCATACACCAATTTGGTGTCTGACTTGACCATGACCTTAAAATTAGAATATTATTATTATTTTATGTGTGTATAATAGTATTTGGAATCCCTTACATGTATATGAGGGATGCAATCTTCACGAGGAGAGAAGAATATGTGCTTACACCTAAGAACATGTGCTTACACCTAAGAGGTCATAGGGGAAAATCTAGAAGGGGTAGAGTATGTACACCTTCATAGACTTTAGTGGTCAAATTGTTGGCCAAAAGTAGGCCTCATACATTGATTTGGTGTCTAGCTTGGTTGTGATCTTAAAATTAGATTATGTGTAGCTTGAGTGGGCCTAATGATTAAGAACATGTGCTTCCTCGTGATAGGTCATATGTTCAAATATAGAGGGGCATAGAGTATGTACACCTTTATAGATTTTAAGAATTAAACCACTACATTAAGGTGGATACCTTATTTCATAAACAATGAGGTTTCATACACCAATTTGGTGTTTGACTTGACCATGACCTTAAAATTATAATATTATTATTATTTTATGTGTGTACAATAGTATTTGGAATCCCTTACATGTATTTGAGGGATGTAATCTTCACGAGGAGAGAAGAATAATACCATTTGATTAAGGATGAGAAGCCTTATTTGATTAAGGATGAGAAGCCTTTCATCATCAATGCATGAAAAGGTAAACTCAAAATCTATTTGGTAAGTGATAATCAAGCACTTACCATAGGGTTGCTACAACTGGATTTGTTTTCCATGGCTAGGGTCCTAAGACTTCCTTCTTAAGCCAATTATTGGATTCTAAAACACCCCATAAAAACCAACAGTAAACTATGTTGATACCAATATAATTATGTAAAATGTCATGGATATTCCACTAGAATAGTTTGCCACAATAGATTTTACAATATTATGAAATATATTATTATAATAATTTATTACTTCAGATCTCTAATTTATTATTACTAGAGTAGTGCTTAAAAATATGGAATTTACTGAAACACAAAATGAAAGAAAATAAAAAAATGAACACATCATCCACAAAAATGAATTAATATGTGACCTAAGAAAACCCAATATGGTATAAAACCCAACAAAAAAGTGAGGCCTATGATTTCCTATCTTTTTCTTAGATATGCAATGTAAGTAAAAGAAAGGGGTAGTATTTATGCAATTTCCATGGACAATATGGCCTAAATGGGTGCATAAAATCTTCTACCTCATTTGCTATGCTTCAATATCCCACTCATGCATGCTTTGGTAATCTATAGGACAATAACAATATCAATAGAATGGAACCCCTCCCTTTCTTGGTGGTCTAATGTTTAACATAGCTTAATAACCATCTAGGACTAGGGTTAGGGTTTCCAATCCTATAAAATCGTCTTGAAATTCCACACTTGACTAGCACTACACATGTGAGTAATGATAGATGGTGTGGCATTCGCTTGGTTCCATGGCGGTCAACATGGTAGGTCAACTTATGGGGGCATAATTTTTGCATATGATCTCCAATTGAGGCGATTTTTGCACTTTTAGAAACCTTACAGTTTGTAAAACTGTGTCAAGGGGGGTTGTGAGCTTTGTTCACAAATTTTTGACCCCAAAAAGTCCCATTTGATGCCTCAAACTAGGTTTGGAAGTCCATGGAATCCATATCAACAAGTTGGGTCTCTCTGCAATTCAATCATTCCAATTTTCCCTCCCCAAAATTACTAAGATAGATGCAAAATTATATAATAATGATCCATTCTATATCAAAAGATCTTGTTAACCATTGTGGCTATTTTTTCCTTAGAAATCACTTCTTATGAACTCTTAGACACTTCCCCTCATTCTAAAGATGGTACCCAATGTAATGTGGGTGATGTAGAATTAATGTCTCTAATACCATGGGAATCAAACCTGGGTTCTGTGGTACCACATTGTAACACTCCATCCCACCCCTTTGATAAATTAAGTTGAATAAGAGGTGTTACTTTCAATTAACCTGACCTTCGTGGTCTCAACATGAAGATCAGGTTATAAAAATCCTCAATCTCAAAAGTTCTCAGATAAGGTTGGTCGATATCTTTCAAGCGATATAATTGTTTTGCGATCTAATGCCCAAAGCAAGAGCTATAATTGTTTAAATTTAAACCCTTTAACTCCCTTTCCACATCATCAAGCCTTCCATGTGGACCACCACATGGATACTTGGCACTCCCATATCAGTGCAATCCTGTCCTATTCAGCGTGCTAGCACCATCGAGCCAAAACCTGAGAAAAGCACAATGGATCCTAGCACTAGAAAAGAGGCATGATCTTTGCAAACTAACAAAGATATCTCCATCAACTCACATGTTACATGTTGCAAGTGAGGAGGAAAATGAAGGAAAATAATGGAAAATCAAGAAAATAAAAGCCTCATTCATAAAAAGGTGTACGAGGATCAACTGGTAACCTTTTTTCAGTTCAGTTTTGGAGCTCTCTCATTATTCTCTCTCTCTCTCTCTCTTATACTCTTGTAGACTTAGAGTTCTCTTGGAGCACTCTTGGTGGGCGTGGCATACTTGGATTCTTGGAGCAAGAAGGCAAAGGAAGAGCAGGAATGCACAAGAGGGCATCAAGATCAACAACTACATCATATTTTCTTACAGGTACTAAGTTGCATGTATGATTTCTTCACTAGTTTTGATGTGCATGGCATATGCATGTGGATTCTTGGTCATGATCTATCACTGGCATGGAGGATTGCCTGGATTGACAGTGGATTTCCTAGCCTTTCCATTTCCTGGATAGCCGTGGTGATTGTGGGTTTGCTTTCATTGTTTGTTTTTTGTTGGTTCTCATGTTTCCTTAGCTTAGGTTGAGTTATTAGTTTTTGGATGCCCTAGTTGGAAAAACGCTCTGGAAGCCCTATAACAACTTGGGTTGAGTTACTAGTCCTGGAAGCATTGGTGGGAAAAATTCTCTAGAAGCCCTTGGTGGGTTGAGTTACTAGTCCTGGAAGCCATGGTTGGACAAACTCTCTAGAAGCCACGGGAGAGTTGTGGGTTGAGTTACTAGTCCTTGAAGCCTTCGTTAGAACAAACGCTCTAGAAGCCCTAGAAGGATTGGATGGAGACCAATCTGATGATGGCTTTGTGATGTATGACCATGAGGTGGAATCATTGTTTGATGGGTTGAGGTGGCCTCTAAAATCCCTAGATGAGTTTTCATTGATGTGTTTTATAAGATCCCACATTCATGCTTGGAATATGGCACGGGGGTGAATGGATGAAGATTTGGCTCGACCATTCTACGGTCAGGGGGAACGTGGAAGTCCCACCCTGGGTTTGGATTTTGCATCATTAATGAAAGGTTGTTTCTCCTTGTATTTCTATGATCATTTTGATGGATTATATGTGATCTATAAGGCTATACTTTCATGAGTATTTCTGTTGCTATTATGAAGGTTATGTATGCGTTTTATGACAATGGCTATGTATGGGTTTCATCATGTTTTTACTTGTAATTGAATGATCAATATATCTATGACATAATGGATGGAATGGAAGTTGATGTGTTGAGGAATCAATGGTTCTTAGCAATTCTCAACTAAGTATGAGACCCCTATGCTTAGAACTATTATTTATACATGTATATTACATATTCAAGATATGTTTGACGAGATGCCTGTCATGGCTAGAAGGGGTCTAGTCAAGGTATTGAACAAGTATTTGTGTTAGTACTGCCATTTCCATGTTATTTTACTGATCTAAAGGGATGGTTCAATTCTGGGCAGTGATCTGGGATCTGGGCCTGAAAAATGGCTCAAATATCAAAGTCATAGGCATAGCACTGACAAATTTGGTCTCTAGTCGCTAGCAGACAAGTTTGTGAGAGTGACTTTGGTTTTCTGGACACTGTCATGCTTATAGCATGAGAGTGACTGAGGCCTAAGTTGTCCAAAAGTTTAGTGGGATGCAAGGAAAGCTGTCTAAAGTATTGGATTGGTTTCTGAGGGTCCTGTAGCTGATGTTGAATGTTTGTATGGTGTGTTTGTGCCGGTTCCACTTCCTTAAATTGACTTGGGAGGTCGAATCATATCATAGTGGCCTCTCGTCGCATGTTTACCCCGGTTGGTTGGTTTCTTGTGTAGATGTGGGAGGAGGATGTTACACAAAGACCCCCCTTATTTGGAGGCAGACAATGATCTAGCATTAGTTATCTTTGACTTAGATCCTTATGGGTGGCAATAGGTTCAAATAAGGGCAGGCAAAAAAGAAAAAATCAACTCAAATTGATCTTCTTAAAATTTCCTTCTATTTTTATTTCTTATCTTTGTTGTCTATGCTCGAAAGTACATGCTCATATCAACTTACAACATGCATTGTTCTACTCCCAAATGTATTGACATGCTCCCAACTTGACTTTCATAACATACACACTATATGTTTACAAAATGTAATTTTTATTTTTATGAATCAAAATTACGGTTCTTTTCTTGTTGAGCCAAGAAACTCATTCTACAACCCAATATGAGTGGGATGTGTAAGTCTGTCCATCTATCCGTAGAGTTGACATGTGCCCCTTTAAAATAAAAATAAATTATACTCTAAATATAAAATTAATGTTGGCTATAATTGAAAAAATGAATATGTTGTAAAGTAATTAGAAGTAAAAAAAATATGCGAGTTAAATAAACTATTTGAGGATCTATGTTAACTAATTTATGTAGATATCAACTTCATATATATCTATATATAGAAAAAAAATTGTTAAAATAAAATATTATAATGTTGTATATAAAAAAAATTCTATGTGGGCTATCAATAGAATATTATAATATGAAGTAATATTCACATATACTTAAAGATATATTAATAATAAAAAAAACCATTTTAATTTGAGATGATAAAATGTCTCGATGTACATGTCATGTAAAATATTTTAATGGCAATTATGTATATATTATATACCATTTAAACAAAATTATGTATATATCATGAAAAAAATAAGTTTTTATGGTTAAAACATTTTTTTGGTCCTATATATACTATATATAGCATTGAAAAATACAATTTATTATTTAAATTACACATTGTATTTTGCACTCTAAAGAAGTTTGCAAGTGAAGAAAATTGATTCCTCTCGGTTCATGTGAGATTCGTACTTAAGATGGATCTATGCTGGTGGAATATATATATATTAGCGTGAGTTTTTTCATAAGGTAGATTGTATTACCTTACATTAACCAAAACATCATTACATAGTTCACTCATTTGTTGACACACATCATTACATCAAATGGTCTGAACCAGGTATTTTCGACCATCTATTAATAAAGTAGCAAGACCAAAACTGAAGAGATTGTATTTCCAACAACATCACCAAAGAGTCTATGAACATATCACAACAAAATGAGCCATCGAAAACCATCTAACCACAATCAACTGAAAGAGCTGACTAGTTCAAGATATTGAGCATTGGCGCCTGACGGGACGAAGGACGATGCGATGTGCGGAATGTGATGCTTGATCTGAGCCAGTCAAGTGTCCATACTCTCCATGTGGAAGCACATATTGCATTGCTCACGTATCACATAAGCCAAATGTGTGAATATGCTATATTGATCTGCCTAACTTTCCATCAGATTTCTGCCTATCAAAGTTTTGATTTTCCAGTACAAGAATAAGGCTTGATGGTACTAATTTTGACGACCCTTGGTATGCCTCAGATCCATGATTAAGTTCCCAAATTCCTCTATAAGTTCAAAGTCAAACAATGCATGTTCATCTATGGTAGCCATTGCTTCTAAGTGTTGCATCTCATTTCTAATGTCTTCAGGGATGGTTAAGTGGAAAGAGTTTGCTGCGTCCTGGGCTTACCAATGATCTCAGTACTGGCCTTGAGGGCCTCGATTTCCCCCCTGCCTCTAAGCATCCTCATGCGTTACCTCTGCATAATGATTGGAAAGTGAGGGTGTGTCATAATGAAAGAATGAACACTGTTGTGAATTGAAAACCAACTAGTAAAACCTTGCAAATCTCTTAGCTCAAGAACCGAGTTAGAAATTTATAATCAGAGCCATATTGATACATAAACCGTTCCAAAGTTACCCTTGTAACATGACCACAATACTATAATAAAAGAACACTTGAGCTTCCGGTTCGTAGTGCACTTGATACCTTGCAGCTAGGTTCTTTAACCAGCACCTGCAAGAGAAATTTCTCAACAAAAAACAAAGACATACCAATATACCACTGCAAGATTCCAAGAGGACACCCACAATTTAGCTGAGTTAGACAGAGGCCCTTTCCCAAGCCCACGAGCTATTTCACTAGCCCCGTAGTTATCTCTGGTACAACCGCAGGTCCAGGCTATGAGCCAACTTGAATTCTCACCCCTAGAAATCATAGACCATCTTACAATCCAACTGTTGACCCAAGACACATTTACAGACTTGTAGAGATCGATATGGATAAAGCCATCAATAAGACCACCTCCCTACAATACCCTCGGGAGAAACCTAGATAAAAAACCAATTAACAAAATCAACCCCATAAATTGAACATTGATTGTCGAACCTAATTACAAACCCAATTACAAATCTAGATGACCAAGTAAGAATACGACCAAAGGCATGACAACACCCCACAACCAAACTCTAAACAAATGATGAGGGAGTGGTTAAGGAAATATGAGACTCCCTCTCAGACCTAAAATCCATCTTAGTTAAGCCCCAGGTGTCACCTTTACAACAATAAATCCACACAATGAACAGATTAACATAACCATAAACAGCTACCAAACCCCTTTGAGCAAAACTGGTAATGAACCACAAGACAAACGAAAAACTAAACAAGTAGACAAGGATGTTAGGTCCCTATAATACTAGTGTAGCCCCTTATTGTTAGTGTATCCCCCTTATTGTTATTGTTGTGCCCATGTAGTCCCCATATTATTATTATTGTGCCCCATAAAAGCCCACTATTGTTATTGTTGTGCCCTTACATTATTATTGTTATGTAGATTCTGATTATATTGTGATCCCTTGGAATCCTATATATAAAAAAGGAGATATTGTAATATGTATCATCCAAGAATTGTTCATTTATGTAATGTAAAAGAAGTTTCCCCCTCGAAGAGGATAATTTTTAAGTCGTTGATCTATTTTTTTGTGAGTTGGTTGCATAACATTTGGTATCTGAGCTTTGGATTCTAGGGTTTCGCTTCTTAAAACAGATCATCTTGACATTTTTACTATAACTTTTTTTATACGAGACTTAGGAAGCTGAAATTTGGACCACGTAAAGTCAAAATCTTGGTGAACATCATGTATGAATTTTAGATCTTAGTTAGTTATATTTCCAGAGATATGATCTGAGGAAGTTAAGGTTTTTGTAGGCTCGATAATTCAATATCAAACATGTGACCTAGGGAAAATCGTCATAAATTTCTCTCTAAGCATTGGATTTGAATTTCGTAAAAAAGTGACTAAAAGTGCACAAAATTTAGTTTGTTGTGTATAATTTTTAGATATGAAGGCAAAAGCAGTAACACGTGGCATTCTGTACAAGTTCGCCCTACTGAACTTGTTTATAATCAGGTCATCGTGGGAGATTGAGAATCACTTGTTCTTGAAGACTCCAATCTCAGTATGACTTGTGGGATTGGAAAGAAGACCCATAGCGCTACCACAAGACAACATTTTATACCTTGGAGATCTTAAATTACATAGATACAACAGATTCAATATCGAGCTCCTGCAAAGCAAGAAAAAAATATGTATTTCTTTTTTTAAAATTGCATTAGTTTTGTTTGAAAAATAAGTTTGAAGTGATTCAAGGGGCTTAGTGAAGCATAAATACCATTTTTGATTCCAAAATGACTCGAAGCAAGAAAATGGAAACACCTAGTAAGGAACCAGAAAGCTCTGCTATGACGCATGAATAAAAGGAAGAAATGCAACATGATATATCAAAATTATGAGACCAAGTGTAACAAATTTCGCTCTCGCAAAGATTAATAAAAAATGAAATGGAAGCTAAAATGGGTGGTTTTAAGAATGGTTTAAAATCAGAAATGGAAGGTTTGAAGGATGGATTAAAAGAAGACATGGAAGGTTTGAAAGATGGATTAAAAACATACATGGATGCTAAGATGGAAGTTTTGAAGGAAGGTTTGACAAAGTTGCTACAAGAAATGCTTCCTAATGGCAAAAAGGTATTTGGTGAAACTCATGATGAGAACAAAATGAATGTTAATCATGATTTTAGATACTCTAAGTTTGGATTTAAGGCCCACCATATTCTGAAGATCGATATGAGGAAGCTTGATGGAAAGGATCTGGTAACATGGATACTACAAATGGAACAATATTTTGATCTTCATAATGTGCAACACACACAAAAGATACACATTGCAACTTTATATTCAAAACCCAATCAATTTGTATGGTATCGATGATTTTGTTATCGTAAAACACTTTTCACTTGGTCAATTTTGAAGGAGGAAATGATAGCACATTATGATGATACAAAGAACAACACTTTCTTTAGCTAATTAATAATTCTTAAACAAAAGGGTTCAATGGCATAGCACATTGAGGACTTCCAAAAATTGAATATCAGGGTAAATGATATTCCAGAGGAGCATAGGGTTGATGTCTTCATAGGGGCTCTAAAGGACAACATCCAACATGAAGTTTACCTTTGGGAACCTGATTCATTGAAGAAGACATTTAGGGTGACAAGAAAAATTGAAAGCAAAATTATTGCAACAAGGAAGTCTATCACTCAAAACTATAAAGACGAAAGCGTTGTTGCTCCTATACTTCCACAACCTACAAGGTTGACACTAAAACAATTGGAAGAAAAAGAGCAAAAGCGCTTAGTTACAGTTGTCATAGAAAATACACTAAAGGCCATAAATGTGCCGAGAAGAAATTATTTTACATAGATTGTGAAGAGTAAGAAAAGGAACAAGAAATGTCAAAATAAGAGGATGTACACTAGGAACCAACCCAAAAAATAAATAAATGAATCTAGCCATATCTTGTAATGTAGTGGAAGGAATTACCACTCCCCAAACTCTCAAGTTAGAAAGACATATCAAGATGAAAAAGGTAATAGTGTTGATTGATTCAGGTAGTACTCGTAATTTTATTCATTGTAAGATAGCCAAGTAATTGAATTGCTTCCTATATCCAGCAGTAGAGTCTTAAGTGATGGTTGCAAATAGAGGAACTATAAATTGCTATGGAGATTTTCATAATATCAAGCTAACCATGGGGGAATATGTATTGAATGGTACAATTCTTTCCATTCCAATGGGTGGTGTTGATGTTGTACTAGGTGTCCAATGGTTACAATCTTTGGGGATTATAGATTTTAATTTTCAAGAACTTTTCTTGAATTTTTTTTTGAAAGGAAAAGAAATTGAATTAAGGGGTATTGTAGGGAAAATAGGAAAGATAATCAATTCTAATGGAATGACAAAACTTCTAAAGAAAAACAACGAGGTTTAATTGCACAATTATGCTCACTAGATATTCAAAAATCGAATCATCTATTTGTCCATATATCCAAAATGTCTTGGACAATCATTCCAAGGTATTTGAGACTCCCAAAGGCTTCCCACCTATTCATGATCATGATCACACTATTCATTTGATTCTAGGTAGTGTTCCTCCAAACATCAAGCTTTACAGATACCCCTAGGCCTAAAAGTGTGAAATTGAACATATGGTTGCAGAAAAGATATAGGATGGTATAATTCATCCTAGTCACAATTATTGCTTTGCTCCTTTAATATGGTGCACGAGAAGGATTGATCATGGCGCACATGTCCGGATTATAGGTAGCTCAACAAACTCACTATTAAAGATAAATTTCTCATTAATGTCATTGATGAATTGCTGAATGAATTACATGGAGCAATTTACTTCACCAAGTTGGATCTTCATTCAGGATATCATCAAATTATAATGAATATTGAAGACATTTCGAAAACAACATTTAGAAATCATGAGGGTCATTATGAATTTTTGGTCATACCTTTTGGCCTTACCAATGCACCTTCCACATTTCAAGGTTTGATGAATTCCATTTTCAAATCCTTCCTTAGGAAATTTGTGTTAGTATTTTTTTATGATATACTAATCTACAACAAGTCTTGGAAGGATCATGTTCAACATGTTGACAGGGTGCTCAAACTATTGGAGGAGAAACAATTATATGCAAAACCCTCCAAATGTTTTTTGGAGTACAGGAGGTGGAATATATGGGTCATATTGTATCTCATGAGGGTGTTAAGGTAGATCCTAAAAAAATTAAATCCATTAAGGAATGGAAAACCCCACAACCATAAAGCATATTCAAGGATTTCTCGGGTTAACAGGGTATTATCGCAAGTTTGTTAAGAATTATGGGAGAATAGAAGCACCTTTAACAACATTACTGAAGAAAGATGCATTTTCTTGGACTCTACAAGCAATTAAAGCCTTTGAACATCTTAAAGAGGCAATGTGCCAAGCACCAGTTTTAGCTACGCCGGACTTCACAAAAACCTTTATTTTGGAATGTGATGCCTCAGACAATGGAATTGGTGTTGTTTTAATGCAGGAAGGAAGACTCATTGCTTTTGAAAGTCATCCAATCAAATGAAAGTATTTACACAAACCTATTTATGAGAATGAAATGTTGCCAATACTATATGCACTACAGCAATGGTGATCTTGCCTAATCGAAACACACTTCAAAGTAAAAAAAAATCATGGTAGTATTAAATACTTTTTGGAACAAAGATTATCTTTAGAAGAGTAGTAAAAATTGGTCACAAAGATGTTGGGTTATGACTTTGAATTCATCTACAAAAAAGAGAAACAAATCATTGTTGCAGATGCACTCTCAAGAAAGGATGAGGATGTAGAAACATTGCTTTGTGTCATTTCTATTATCCAACCAAATTGGATAACCAAAGCAAGGGATGAATGGAAGAATGACGAAGAAGTGTGGACACTCATTCAAAAGTTTAAGCAAGATCCCAATACATATGATACATTTAGCTGGAAAAATGATTCATTATAGTACAAAGATCGCTTATATCTTTGTAAGAATTCTCAACTCAAATAAAATATTTTTTTGGAATTGCACACCTTTCCCTTAGGAGAGCACTCAAGATTTTAAAAAACTTACCACAGGGTCAAGAAGGGATTTTTTTAGTGTGGTATTAAAGATGATATTCAAAAGTTTGTAGTGGAATGTTTGGTTTGCCAACAAAATAAAGTTGAGACATTTGTTTAGAAAATTTTTCGGCGAAATCACATAATTAATCATTTGTCGACGCATTTCGAACCAACTAGTGTGGTTCATCGTCAGGACAAGTTCATCGTGAGACAATTAAGACAATTAATTGTGAGACAATTAAGACCCTGGGTCTATTACAACCTTTATTGATTCCAAGTCAACGTTGGGGGAAGTCTCAATGGATTTTATCACAGGTTTACCCAAGTCTAAAGGAAAAAGTGTCATCATGGTGGTAGTTGATATACTTACCAAGTACGCACACTTTTGTGCATTATCTCATCCATTTAAAGCCAATACAATTGTTATTGCATTTATGGAAACAATTCAAAAGCTACATGGAAACCCAAAGATTATTGTAAGCGACAGAGATTCCATTTTCACTGGAAATTTTTGGATGGAATTATTTTCTTGTTTGGGTACTCAATAAGCTCATAGCTCATCTTATCATCCTCAATCTGATAGGCAAACTAAGATAGTGAACAAATGTTTGGAAGGGATGTATTCGTTGCTTTGTATATGATAAACAAACACAATGGGTCAAGTGGTTACCTCTTGTTGAATGGTGGTATAACACTTCCTTCCATATGTAGCGAAAATGACCCCATTTATGACACTTTATGGACATCATCCACCGTCCATCACAATCATCTTTAAGAGAGAATTTTAAGGTTCAAGTAGTGGAATATCACATCGAGCATTAACAACAAGTTCTCCAACTCTTAAAGGATAACCTCACTTTGGCGCATAATCGAATGGAATAACAAACATATCAACGTCACAACGAAAGAAGTTTTGATGTAGGTGATTGGGTATTTTTACAACTACAACCATACAAACAAATTATGTCCCCCAAGCAAGTTAAAAATGATAATAAATTATCACCAAAGTACCATGATCCTTAAAAGGTGTTGCAAAAATTTATTACTATGACATACAAATTGGAGCTTCCTGCATATTTTTGAGTGCACCAAGTTTTCCATGTTTCATGCTTAAAGAAGGTTATAGGCGACAAGCTTCCAATTCAAACAATATTGTCAAAACTTGACGAGGAAGGAAAAATCATATTGGAACTTGAAGCAATCACGGAAACAAGAACCCGACTGCTATGAAATCGATCAATTTCAAAGTATCTCATCAGGTGGAAGAACTTAACCACTGAAGATTCCACATGGGAGGATGAAAATTTTATATAGAAGCATCCATAACAACCTTTTTGAAGGAGAGGGACATGTTAAGTCCCTATAATACTAGTGTAGCCCCTTACTGTTATTGTTAGTGTAGCCCCCTTATTGTTATTGTTGTGCCCATGTAGGCCCCATATTGTTATTATTGTGCCCCATAGAATACCACTATTGTTATTGTTGTGCCCTTACATTATTGTTGTTATGTAGGCTCTGATTGTGACCCCTTAGACTCCTATATATAGAAATGAGGTCTTGTCATTTGTATCATCCTATAATTGTTCATTTATGTAATGTAAAGGAGATTTCCCCCTTGAAGAGGATAATTTTTAAGTCAGTCTATCTTTTTGTGAGCTGGTTGCATAACAAAATATTACAGTGATCATGAAAAAGTGTAAGACACAATGTCCAACTGCCACCTATTCCAACTTGCTAACGAGTAGGTACAAGAAACAATTGCAATCCCTTAACAATGAGAGCATGATGGCTAACCAAGAATTCCCCACAATCTAATGTCTCAATTTTGCCAGGTAAAAGGTTGTCTTGTTCACAACATCCTTTCTCTAGGGCTCACTCTCCCCCTAGCTTGTCATGTGAAGCTTCCAAAGTAAGACCCCTGTTTTACCTACAGAGGCAAGGCACCCATAAGGTGTCGAGGTGCACCTAAATAGATTGACCGCGGAAAACCTTCTTTGTGTCTCTTGACAACAAAATTTAACTCCTCAAAGAGGTTTGCAAATCTAGGCAAATCACATTGCAATTACATGCATGGGAGTGGATTTAATTGCACCACCTTATAACAACCTCTAGGATAGTAGACACGAATGCCCACGCCTCCACGAAGTCTTGCACCTTATCAGGGATGCATTAGCATTAAAATTATTTATATATATATAGATGTGAAATTTATGTAAGTATAAATAATATCATTAAAAACCAACATAGATCTATTTTAAATCCGAATTAGCAAGTATATAGAGTAATGAAATCTCTTAAGTGTAAAAAGAGTTTTTTCATCTCTAAAGATTCTCCCTATTTGGTTAGATGAAGTGTTAAGATGGATCTATGTTGGTTTATGATTTTTTTGTGATATTGATAAGCAAAGATATTATAATAAAACTTATTTACCAGTCAAAAATATCTATATATTGGGTGAAGTGTTCACCCGAAATGTTGGGCTCTTCAAACAATGAACACAAGATTCCAAAATTTCTCAACAACAATATGTTACAAATATAGTGGATATAGTGGGTGAAGTGTTCACCTGAAATGTTGGGCTCTTAAACAACGCACACAAAATTCCAAAATTTCTCAATAACAATATGTTACAAATATAATGGATATAGTGAGTAATTTCTCAATAACAATATGTTACAAATATAGTGGATATAGTGGGTGAAGTGTTCACCCGAAATGTAGGCTCTTCAAACAATGCACACAGGGTTCCAAAATTTCTCAACAACAATATGTTACAAATATAGTGGATACATTAGGTGAAGTGTTCACGTGAAATGTTGGGCTCTTCAAACAAAGCACACAGGATTCTAGAGGTTCTCAACGAATATAGTACCCGAAATGTTGGGCTATCCAAACTATGCAAGTAGGATATTTCTCAACAACAATATGTTACAAATATAGTGGGTGAAGTGTTCACCCAAAATATTGAGCTCTTCAAACAAAGCACACAAGATACACATGATATGTTACGGTGAAAACATACATGCTATAATATTTATATAGTAAAATAAGGTAGTTGTCCATGGTTTATATATAGGTTTAATTTTTATATTATTTACTTTTATAATTAATAATAATAATAAATAAAGTTATAAGTTAGTTAATTTTTTTATATTTTTTTTGAAATAATGAAGTGATTTATATTATTGTATATATAAAATATTATCATTTAATTTATACATAAAATATTAATATTTATTATTAACTTCAATTTAAAAAAGTTATTTTTAAAGTAATATACCAAAAATGATTTTAATGTTAAGAATAATAAATAAATAATATTACTTAATTTCTATATTAATTATTATTATTGGTTAATTAATTCTGATTTTAAGTGTTTATTTTAAATAATATTTTAAAAAAAATTGTTTATAATTTTATTTTTATGGTGGAAATGGATTCAACATCTTAAAATCTATAAGGCATCCAAATTATGGTCATAAAAACTTAACCATTGTAACCCAAAATCATATTAAAAAATATTATTTAAAAAAATTTCTTTATTATAAATCTGATTTTTATGATAGAAATAGATTCAACAACCTAAAAATCTCTAGGACATCCAAAATCAAATCATGATTATGAAACTTGACTATTACAACTCAAAAGTCAAGATCATAACCCAAATCATTTAACTCAAATAACCCCAATAATTAGTTCATAATTTCTATTATTTTAGCATGCAAAATAATTTCTATTGTTTTACCATGCCAAATAACCCAAATAATTGGTTCACCATGCCAAATAACCCAAATAATTGGTTCATAATATATTCTATTGTTTTACCATGCCAAAATTTCTATGGTTTTCTGAACAAATTTAAAATCTCAAAAAATTAAAAAAATATAATATTTTAATATTAAAATAATGCAAAATATTTCCATTGTTTTCGGAACAAATTTAAAATCTCAATGGATTAAAAAAAATATAATGTTTTAATATTAGAATAATGCAAAATATCATTTGTTAAGTTGTACAACGTTATTTTTCCAATTCATTTTCACAAAAATATCTTAGCGAATTTCTTCTATATAAAAATTTCACTTAAAACTAAAGTATTAATTAAAAAAATCTTCCACCACCTAAAAGAAAAAGAAAATATCGAAGATACATATCAATTAAAAAACATTCATATATGATCTTGAAAAAAGACAGTAATAAAAGAATCATTTGTATATACAAAATGTTAAAGATACATATCAATTAAAAAACATTCAATATTTCTTATTCATATATAATATTGAGAAAAGGCAGTAATATAAGGATCATTTGATACCTCTGATATTCTTCAGAAGAATTTAAAGATCAGTAGAATGCTTATAAAGGGCCAAAAATATCGTCAAGCTAAAGTTGAAAAGATGAGTCGCTATCAGTTTCGAATGGATCTGATTCTTCTAACTGGGTTTAAGGTTATTGATTCTTCTTAATTAAAAATTCAGCAACATCTACATTAGTGGGTAAAATTAAAGATAACATTCCAAAGATTATACTAGTGCGAACTAATTAATATATTTGTAATCATTCGCTACATTTGTCAGACTCGCTATTTTGTGGCGAATGAAATTGACAAATATCAATTCATAATAAACCGAATGCATTATTATTATAAGGCCAAGAAATTGCATTTCCTCTTGAGAGGAGCTAGTGGGTGAGCTCCACCTTTGCATTTTCTCCGTTCCTGCATTTAATGATTTGCGTGACGCGTGTTACAGCATGGGCGGCGGGCCGGGAATATTTGGGAAAACGATAAAAGCTTCGCATAAAATCAATCACACTCTCTCTCCTTCCGCACCCATACGTATCACTCTCTGAGACACAGACACGCGGACGAGATCGCGAGAAATTCTCCGCCTATTTCAGAAGCGGTTGATTACATCTTTGTCACTTCTAATTTTTAATATTAATCTCTCTGCCCAATTCAAACCAAAAAACACAGGGGGCCACTGTAATTTCCCTCCACGATTTACTCTTTTTCTTCCATCCATTGCTGCTCCCTTCATGGGATGCAAATCCAGTTTTTCAATGCACCTTTTACCCCCAACTTTCAAGACAGACCTGAAATGAGATGCCGCACAAAATATTTCAATAATGAACAAACAGAAATGGCCATTATTCCATTCCCAACGACAGAGAAACTCGGATATAAAGCAATCAGCCCAGATTATACATTAAAAAAACACAGATTTGTACAGAGCAGCAAGTGATTATTGAATAATATGCAACGTCTGCTAATGACTGAATGTAATACAGGCTATATCCAGTTCAGTTACATAAGAAATTAGACAATTGATGTCATCCAGATCTTACGATAAGACATCAATTAACAGTAATCTAGACTTGGTACAAGGATCCTACAGCCCCCGCCTGTGGAAGGGCAAATCTAGCACTCAAAATAAAATTATATGCAAAAACAATTCAACAGCTTTTCCCGGGTATTTTTCCAGAGAAAGTAAGCTCGCTTGCTAATACTGCGTACAAGGTACTGAGAATATCAGCAATTAATCAGAGGAGCAGCATTTGATGGTATGTGACTGTTTTCGGCCAAAAATTGTCTTTGCAACTGCAGACATCATGGAAGCAGAGACCATGCTCACTAGTCGGGGAATACCCTGAACAAATACTGTCTCCACCCCGCAAGAACACAACCAAATATCAAAATCCCGAATCGAACCCTTAAAATTTCTCAGAACTGTAAGCAGCAGCAATCGACCTCAGAACCCCAAATACTCTAAAACCTGCATGCTGAATATGTTAATATACGTATTTACAATTACTGTAAGAATTCTTGAGACTTGATCGTCTTATGCAGGCTTGTTTCAGTAGCCTGCAAGATATATGGAATTTTCTACATTACGAGCTCATTCACCCAACCCAAATCGGGAGAATATTCAGTATTAGTATTGTTATTATCTTGCAGGGTGGATTCCCTGGTCAATCTGCCGTAAATCTTGGCTCTCAAATGTTTACCAGATTCGACCCGCTGTATTGATCCGTCCTCAGCCGCTTCGACTTCCCAGGCATCGTCGTCCCAGCGAGGTGCGCCAGGAAAACTGAGACAAGAACGACCCGGCAGATTAAATTGCTGTTGCTGTTGACGCCACAGAAGAGTGTCCCCGTTTATCTCCATGCGCTGCAGAGTGTTTATGAGACCCTCCATGATCAGCTTTGAGGACGGGGCCGGAGAATGCACGGCTGGTGACAAGGGGCTTGGGTCGAGATTTGGCGGAGGGATCGAAATTAGCTTTTCTAAATGACCACGGGGAGTAAAAGAACCAGGAGCAGTGTTAGTTTCAGACTTTGGGAAAGATTTGACAGCAGAATTAGCGTAATTCACAGGGGAATCGAGGCAACTACCGGGCGATATGGGAGGAGAAGCAGAGGGTGACAAAGGCGGAGACAAGGGTGGTGGGGAATAAGAATGGCCGACTAAAGTAGAAGTCGGAGATGAAATCTGTGATGCCTTGGCCTTCACCTTTGCCTTGCAGAGGTAATTCAAAGGTCCGCAAGGCAAAGGTCCGCGCGGTGAAGCATTCCCGTCAAAGCCATCGTAACCAAAAGCCCCGTCGAGCGATGCTGCTGCAGTGACCGCATAACGCAAAGGGGATCCGTCATAGGATCCGCTAACGGCATTCCTCATCTGAAAAGAATTTCTGTTGCCAAAATTGGATGAAGCATGAGACTGAGCCTGCGATGCTCCGGGCAGGAGGCGCAATTGCTCAGGCGTATGCGCAAAGAAACAGACGCGCCTTCTGCAATTGCGTCCATCTTTGCAAGGCTGCGTGCGATAACGCGCCGGATGAAGCCAGCATTCAAAGACTCCGTGAGCATACTCGCAGGCATCTCCACGCCTGCAGCTTCCTTTTCTGAAATCAGGACAGCCAGTGCCAGAGTAATGAAAACGCCTAGGGTCTCTGCGACGAGCCTTTTCTCCGGGATGCGCGAACGGACACTCTGTCCAGTCATGTGACCGGCCGCGCATGCATCGGCGAACTTTGAACTCATACATTCGGAATTCGTCGCACGAATACGCGTCCACAGCGGGCCAAGAAGCCTCTTCTTCGTTGTTGGAGGGCAAGAATTTATGCAGAGAAGAAATGCCGTCCGGGGATTCGATCACAGTCCTCGGACTCACCAAAAAATTCTCAGACTCCATCCCGCCGAAGTCGACACCGAGGCCATTGCTGCCGAAGGAGAGGCTCTTGTTGAAGAGCTTCTGGACCGAAGCAGAATCTTTACTGTATCTTGATTTTTCAGAATTGGGGGAAGTCTCAGAAAATAAATTCAGGCTTTGCAAATATTCCATGTTTGTCAAGGCATAAGGGGAAAGCTCAGGGGGTTCAGCATAGAAAGACTTTGGCAGGTCCCGGGACTCGAAGGCGCGACTTACAGGACAACAACGGTTGCCGAATACAACAGGAGAACCAGAACCAGAAAACAGGTGCTGCTCGGCTGATACGCCTGGCATTTTTGCAGGGGTACTAAGGCTAGGC
The DNA here is from genome assembly GCA_000404065.3 of Pinus taeda. NCBI lineage: Eukaryota > Viridiplantae > Streptophyta > Pinopsida > Pinales > Pinaceae > Pinus > Pinus taeda. The sequence goes on along the minus strand of APFE030267594.1, from coordinate 62,621 downwards.
TGCAAATAAAAGAAAAGAAAAAAAGAAAGAACTAATTATCGCAGTCACACAATAGCCATGGCTGGATATATGAGAGGAATTATATGGCCACGGAAAAATGTCATTGCATTGCAATCAATCAATTTACAGAGAGACAGACGGACGATCCGAAACGAAAGCAAAAAAGCAATGATGTGAAACGGCTACAGCGATGGCAAGAACTGCCCATTGAACAATATAAGGCCACTGGGGTTGGCTTAATTATTTCTAATTCTATTTAAAATTAACAAATCCAGTCCCTCCGATTTTAACTGTGGGCGCGCGCGCGCCCTCGTCAGTCGGTGCGGCAAAGCAAAAGCGAAGCGAGAAATGGACAAAGCATGGGGTGATGGGGTTTGTGTCCGTGGCGCCTCCACACTGGGCCTCGCCATCCCTTTCTCCATGATGCTCCGCATGCAAATATCACACGTGTCATCCACCAGCCCTCAACCGCACTGAACTTAACCAAAGATCGACCCCACTTCAACCCTGGTTTAGCGCTACCCAATGCTGTGAACTGTCATTTGCCCTACTTTAACTCTCTGCCCTCCACATGTGACCTTAACCCCCAACACCTGTCTCGCTCTGTCTCGCCCCTCCAAAACAAAGCCTCCGTTAGCCTTGCCGGACGTATGGTGACGAATCTCCAGCACCCGATTGGACTGCCTAACAAATTGCGAGCATCCATCACGGGGTCGAGTAAAACAAACGCTCAAATTAATGCCAACCGATGATTCTCTTTCCGCACGTCACCTTCCAGAGTAAAGTCGGCCCTTACTTGGCAGCGCCCATGTGACCTGACCTGACCTGCCCAGTGCCTCGCAGTCGCTATCGCCGGCCTCTCAATTTACGAGTGACCGGAACTGGTAGCCTGTGGAGGCGGCGACTTGGGTTTTGGCGTGGAATATCCATACACTTGTCTCGGAATGCGTGCGAGATGGTACGTGCCGGTGTGCAGGGAGACCAGCCGGCCTTTACCCGACCGCCAAGTCCATAAGGTGGCAATGCCCATTTGCCTCCGCAAACTCTTCTCTCACTCAATAACAGTTACAAATTTTAACCCGCTGCTCATTAATTACCTCTCGCACATTACTAGTTGTATTTAAATTTCTGGTTTATTTTCGGATGGTAATCTGGCGGGGATTAGTTGTATTTAAATTTTTGGTTTATTTTCAGATGGTAATTTGGTAAAGATTAATTGAAATCACAAAATTTATTAATAAATTTGGCATAATTTTATCTCAAGATTTTTCAGGGCGCTCAATTCACATATAAAATAAAATAAAAACTACTTTACAACACAAATTAAAATTCTACAGCCAATTTTTAAACCAAATTAATCCACCAAAAACTTTAAAATAATCACACTTAAAAACAATTTATTTCCATTATAATTAATTTAATGAAATCGCTTGGTCTTGATTCTCGCTTTACCAATTAACCTCAGTTTCAGAGGACTTGTCTTTTAAACGTCGGTGTCGAGGATTCTATGCTACTCGTCGTTCGATGTCGTAATCTATATTCGCGGAATTATAAAAATTATGAATCTCAAATTATAAAAATCATATATTCTGAAACATTGAAACGATATAGTTTTTTATATTCACATAAATAAATCAATTTTATAAGCTTAATTTAAAGAATGTAATGAAATATATAAGCTATAACATATTAATTTAATCGATATCATTTATTTAGTCATTTAGGTGAGATATTTACTGAAATCTCGCTTCACACAACATTTAAGCCATAGTTTTTCCCCTCAAAACCTGGTAAGATTTTTGAGGAGGGTATTTGTCATTTCAACGTGTAAAACAAGGTATTTACAAGATATTTAATGTTCGTCTAACATTAGGTTTTTACCCGATAAAGTGCTTACAAGATACTTAGTATTTGTTTAAGTCAAAAGTTTAATTAGGGAAAACTAATCATTTTTAAATGATCATAAGTTCTTAAATCTTTTTCAAAAATTCATGTAAATTATAAAAACACATAACTACCATTTTAATTAGAGTTTTGGTTTAATACAAAACATTTTAGATTTAGAGAGGAAAAATTCTCAAATCTTAAGTTTTAGAGATTAAAAATGATAAGTAAGAGTAAATACTTAAATAATTGTTGACATCTAATCTTCATGATTGGGAGTTTTATGTAAATAAAATAAATTGGGAAGGTGAACAGTCATCGGGAGAGCGAGTTCCCCAGACTTGGGCATATTGTATATAATAATGGGTTACCTATGGAATAATATATGAATCAGTTTTCTGTCAAACTGGAGTTACTCCTGGCCTGACATGGTATCAGAGCCAGCTCTTTTTTAGCCTTTGTGTCCCTTGTAACTCCCTGTCTGCTCTCCATATAGTTGAACAGGTTCTCCATAAAATCAGCTACCCCTCTGTCTGACTGTTCAGTTCTCTGATTGTCATAAACGTTTCAAAAATGGCATTATTGCACCTGCGCCTCTACTGCATGAATTCATTCACTTGATTATTCTCACTTGCGCCTCCATTTACTTTCTGTAGTTGGACTGAATGCATTACTGAATGCGTTTGAATGGCTGTATCAGTCATCCTTATGAAGGTGAACAGTCACTGTGCGTTTTGAACGCTGTGGTTTTTGAACCTGTGGGTTTTTGTTGTGGGTTATATGATATTAACACTGTGTATACATATGTCCGTCGAACGCGTTGTCCAAGTTTTGAAGGTTCGTAGTTTTGAAGGTCCGTAGCTCTGGTAACGTTGTCCAAGTTATGGTATATGGTATTATTTTAACGCTGTCCATAACGTTTGGTTCATAACGCTGTATATGGTAACTGCTCATAACGTGTGCTATGGCTTTATACATATGCTGTCCAAGTGTTTTTTAACGCTGTCCAGAAGAGCTTTCCCTGCTTTAGAACAAACCATGTTTTGATGTACTCGCCCTGCTTCATCAACCATCCTAAACGCTCCGGGGTGTTCCAGAAGTCGAAGCCCTGGTCATTTTTTAACGTTGTGTGCCTCTCCAGCATCGAGCAAACGTTGTATGGGACAACCCACTTGAAGGCTATCCAGATGGCAAGGGATATGCGGATTTGAATGGTATTTGAAACGATTGAATGGTATTGAACAACGTAAGTGTTGCGCGCTGTGGGTTATATTAACGTTGTGTGCTATATACATCTGCCTGTCCAAGTTTTGTATGGATTTGCGTTCATATTGAACTGCATTATGAATGGTATTAAAATTGCATTGAAAAGATTTTTTTTTTAACACAACGACTGGAGGTCTATATTATTATTCCACAAATGAGCCTCAACTCGCATTCAATTCTCGAATAGCTTTCTGTCTTAACATGCACAATGAAGCTATGAGGGCTTTGCGATTCCCTCCTAATGCACACAAAAAGGAGAGAGACATTTCTTATTCCCGAATTTCTCTGGTTGATGTTGCTGCACATGGTATAATACAGTGGTTTTAATGCTATCCTATTGCACTATGGCATATATATTGGTCTATGGCATATACATTGAA